>VWZV01011296.1:1551133-1677262 GCA_013397155.1 Irena cyanogastra | reverse complement strand
AAAAAAAAAAAAAAGTTGCTTTGTTTTCAGAAAATAAAAACCTCAAACCCCATTATTTTCTTAATTTATTCTGGCTTTCTTTGCTTGGCCAGCAAGAGAGAGGTGTCTGGTTTTATTTTAGAAACTCAGAGTAGCTCTGCTCAGAGGAACATCCAGTTTGTTAATGGGATAAACTGCAACAAGCAGCAGTATAACCACTAGAATGGTGCAAACATATTTTTCTACAGTCAGATGTTCAAGTTGCTGCTGACTGGTCTTGCTCAGCTTGCACAGCACACTTGTTACTCTGCAATAACAGTAAAAGTAAGCAAAACAGAATGTCTGGCAGGGAACAGAACAGAACAGTTCAGTGGGAAAGAACCTACAGTGATCATCTAGTTCAACTGCCTGACTACTGCAGGGCTAACTGAAAGTTAAAAAATCTTATTAAGGGCATTATCTTAAATCCAGAATGCAGTAGAAGCAATTCTGACACTGGTTCTTAGCAACTCTTAAACTACTTTCTCAATCCATACACTACCTTAAAACATTCTAAAAGAGAAAACTGATAGTTTAATTTTATTTTAAAGGAACTTAATGTAGACACAGCCAAGGTTCTAAAACAAATCAGAGAATAAAAGAGTAAAAAGACCTCACAACATCATTACTGAAACATTAGAAATCCTAAGTTTTCATAATAAAGCTTTTCTGCACCTTGATATTGATATTTCTTTTTCTCCAAACATTAATGAATCTCACTATATCAAAACTTTATTCAGAAGCAATCTTCAATTTGTTGACACAAACTGGGTTTCTCTCCCAAATACTTTCGCAAATCATCCTCAAAATTCTTTTTCTGGAAGTACACCTAGAAGATATTATTATCATTGTTTCAAAAATGTCCAGCACTAGTAACCTGAGTGAGCTTTTTGTACATAAAAGAAATGATTCATGGTCACTAAAATGATCCAATATCCATGCATTAGATAAAGATACAGAGTAGCAACATCAGAAAACTCCTGCAAGCAATGATTAATCTGGATGCTCACACACCTATGTCTAAGTGTGAATGTTGTCTTAGATTACACACACACATTCCCTGAATTAAGTGCAGCATTTTCCCCTATTTTTAAAATAAAACTTTAGCACACATTTTGTGTGTATTTACCTAAGAATTTGAGCATAGTTTATATAGTTTAGACTAAAACCTACTATCCCTCATCATGAAAGAATGAGATCACATAGGCTGTGCATGTAAACATAAGCTCAGCTTTCACGTGGCCTTGGAAGGCAAGCAGGGTTTTCCCAGATAAAGCAGCAAACTTCTCAGATACAATTTCTCTGTGTGCACACATATACATGTATGTGATGCTTCTCATTAGGTTTTTACCTTCAGCCAAGCAAATGCATATCCATAATAACCCATGCCTTCCAATCAAACCCAGAGTGCTCTTTTGGCAGAGCTGAGCTCTCTGGTCAGCAGAGCACTGAAGTTGTAAGGTAGATACACACACACGAGCTATAGCAAATGTCAGTGCCACTGGGAGAAGCTGTCTGCCTGCTCTGCTGCTGGAACAAGGAAGCCTTTATAAGTTCACCACCCAAATCCAAACAAACTCAGCTCAGGAAACCATGGGGCCTATTAACCTACTTAAATAAAAAGTCATCTCCTTTCGTCCCAGGCAATAGGTACATCACAAAACAGCAGCATGGCTTTAATATTGGAAAACCAAGACAATGATCTATTGACTCACACTGGCAGCAGTGAAACACCAACGTGGCTTGTTCCTCTGCTGCTCCCAGCTTTGCTCAGGGAACTACTCTGTAGAAAGCTTATGGCTTATTCTGAGTCTTCAGAAAATAACAGTTATACATAATTCTAGGAAAAAAACCCAAAACAGTTTTACTTTTAAAGCTGTTTTATCACACAGAATAATGGCAGCACCTGCTTGAGAAAAAGGTGTCTTAGGTTGCAAATGCAAGATGTGCCTGGGGGTATGTGTTCTAGTCCCATCTGTCAGAGCTGGGGCACTTCTCTGCTGTTCTTTGGGCAGTTTTTTCTTTATCTCTTCCACACCCATCCTCCCTCCAGGAGATCTCTGCTGTTCATGGCCACTGAGTGTCCCTGCATGGCTGAGAAAATTCCATCATCCATCGGGAGAGGCTCACCCAGGGGAGGAGCCAAGCATTCCTACCTGGATAGAATCTGCCATGGAACAGCCCAGCAGCCTTTTCCCACTGCATTCCCAGAGTTTCAGCTTTCTTCTGCCCTGCATTCCCCGAGGGAGCCCAGGCCCATCTCCAGCAGCCCTGGAGCTCCAGAGGAAAACTCCAGCCTTGTCCAGGATCCCTGCTCCAGCAGAGCCACCCCTGGCACTGCAGGAGGGCTGAGCCACCATGGAATGGCACAGCCACCAACACACAGGGGGTCAGATTGTGTTCTGACTCTGGCAGTGCTGTTTTGTATTACTGCATTTTTTTTTTAATTTTTCCTGATAAAGAGCAGCTATTCCTACTCTCATCTCTTTGCCTGAGAGCCCCTTAATTTCAAAATTATAATAACCTGGAGGGAGGGGGTTTGCATTTCCCATTTCAAGAGAGGCTCCTGCCTTCCTTAGCAGACACCTGTCTTTCCAAACCAAGACAAAAGGACATTAAAAATTTAGCAGAGTGTACAAGTCCTTGGGTGTTGTAGGACGCTGGCTCTGGAAGGAACAGAAAATTGCAGTGCTTGATAAGCACAGAACTATGAGTATTGTATAATAAGTGATAGAGTCCTATAACAAATGGATTTGTGTATGCAAGAGAAGCCCAAACCTGCAGGGCAGGGGGGGCTCCTTCCATTGGCTGTCACAGGTACCAAACCTGAGGGATTTCCCAGCATCACATCACTGTCCATCACCAGCCACAACAGCTCAGCCAAGTTTGGACCTGGCCACTAGGAAAGAGTTAAACAGATGCTTGAGACTGACCAAATCCTTACAATTGCTTTGGAGAGGAAAAAAAATAGTTATAGGAAATGTCAGAATAGAAATCAAAGGGGAAAAAAAAAAGAAAACAATGATTTAAAATTAATAAAAAGTTTTATCTCATTGTTTGCCTACCAAACCCTGAGAGAACTGGGGTTTTACTTCTTTTTTTTGGTTTTTTAATCCTTTGAATTCCTAAGCCTACATGCACTAACTAAAAGAAAAATTAACATGCATCATTAGATGCAAACACTAAATAAGCATCATTATTCAAGACGCAGATAATAAAAATCCAGCTTTGGCAATGTTTTTCATGAAATAATGTAGACATCTGTATTAAGGTATATAATTCATTAATATCAAAATTTAAGTTCATGTTATTGTCCCATGAAAGCATGACATAAAACATGAGCTACTGTTACATCACTTTCAGCCACAGAGAGTGAAAAAAAGGTGTTGTTGCCTACTTAAATTTTATGCAAGCTTTGAAAATAAAAATTCCCTGTGAACAGTGTTGGCCTGAATAATAGGATAGAAAAAAGTCTAACCTTAACAGGGAATATGGCTTATTATGTTGAAAGGCTGATAAATTTCACATAAAATACTGATAAAATTTAATTTCTTTCAGTGGTACTTCACTGAGACAAGAGTGTTGAGGGAACTTGTAGATGAATCTGCCTTTCAGAGAACATAAATATATTCTCTGTGCTTAAAATACATGTGTTAAAAGGACAAAGAGGACTTAAATTTTAATACAGGATAGGGCAAAGGGTGAAGGTTTATCCCCACAACGTTTTCTCCCAGTAAGAAAGATGTTTCTAAAGATACAAACCCTTAATGGAGAAACATAAATAGCAAATTTATGTTCTTACTCCAAATCAGGTACATGACATTGATGGTAAGATGCAGAATTCTTTTGATCCATCTGCCATCAGCTGCCAGCTGATCTCAGTCTGGCACAGGTGCTGCAGATCCCTGCTTTTTTGGGCTCATTCATTCAGCACAACTTTACCACCTCTAACAAAAACACAATGTACAAGTACTCTGAATATAGCAGGTTTTGCATAACATTCCTTTTGATTCCATATTACAACACTGTGCATGGGATACAACCTTCTGTTTACCCTAAATCCATTTTCAAATTGAAAGGGAATCTTGTACTACACATGTTCCCAGCACCTGAGTTTGTCCTTGGAATTATTTCATGACTAAGCACGTGGTCCTGCTTCCCATTCCCCCAGCCCAGAGTTCTCAGATCTGCCTGTCACACTGCACACACGCATCAGGAAAAGCTCTGCAGTGGGTGAGACTCCTGGCAAGATGATCAGATGAGTTTCCTTCCATTAACCCTGAGGAGTTTCCTTTCATTAACCTGCACTGATGAGGATAATGCTGCCCATGTCATTTTGGCTATATGCTCTTAATGACACTGAAGCCTCTGAATATTTAGTGAATAGTCAACTATAATAATGCTGCATGCAAGGACGTGGTTTGAATTCCTCTGGTTGCAGCCAGGTCTAAACAAGCTGTATCACTGTATGACCTAATGCACACACAGTTTGCCAGAATAATACTTCTGCAGGTAAGCAGGAGCACAGTTTGCATTTTTGAGCTATGAACCAAATGACTACACACTGAGATTTCTCCTGCTGTCTAAAAAGTCAAGATATTTTGACTTTGAACAAAATTTATTTGTAGTATTAAACATTTTAAGATGCATTTTATTTTTGGGGACTAGTGACTTTCACTGGAAAGCTATTGTGCTATTTTACCTCCTGTGCAGCCTTGAACTAGAGACCACATTCAGTATTCTCAGAAACCATTCTGAAATAAAGACCCCGCATATGTTTAGAAATCCATACCACCTAGTGTGTGTATATATATATATATACACATATATTTTTCAGTTTGCATGTTTTTCTTGTAAAACAAACTGCTTGCTGTTCAAATTATCTTCCCACATAGTGGCTTTTTTATATATTTATTAGCACTCGTCAGCACAGCTGGAATAAACTCTTAATGCATTTCAGAACCATGAAGCTGATCCTTGAATCTATTCCTGATTCATCATCAGTGGGTCAGATATTGTGGTGTGTGTTAAAATGACCTAGTGAGAGATGTAAAAGCTGTGCATATCAGCAACACAAGATTTGATTCCTTTAACACATTACTTTATCTCTCTCTTGTTTTTTTTTGTTTTTTTTTTAATGCTATTCTCCATGGCTTCATTGGTGTTTGGGGAAATCACCACCAGAGACTGCCAAGGCAGAATCTGTGAGATTAGAGGAGATGAAGCAGCATTGCTCACCACAAGTTCAGTGACTCAGTGCTCAAGGTTAATGACTCCTGTTTTGGGAGCAAATCAGGTTCTCTCCCTCTTTGCCCTTAAGTTTCTGGAAGGCAGATTGTTTCAAACAGATTAAGGAGGGTGATGCAGCAGGATCTGGGATCTGTCCTTGTTGCCTTGTATTTTTAATGTCAAACATAAAGCTGCACCTCTGCTTTGCATAAACCTTTCCAGACCAACATCAGAGCATTGCCATGATGGCCCTAAAAGATCCCCCAGTGTTTCCCTTTTGGATGTGAGCTCTCCCTGTAGAGCAAGTTGTGCCAGAAATAGGCAGCATTTCCCTGAGCTCAAGTTCTTCATCTGGCCTGTCTGCAAGTGAAATGTGATAAACACCCTTCATGCACTGCCAAACACAGGGACATAACACATCAGCAATTGTACTGTGTTTCATCAAATAAAAGTGTCCCAAAATTCTGTCTCCAGATTTGTCTAAGGCTTGGAAAGTTTGGAGAGCCAGAAATAAGGCAACAATATAATGGGACTTCCCTGCAATGCTTTTACCTGCACTGATCTGTTTCAATCACTTCTGCTTAAATAATGGATCACGAACTTGTTTTCCGTGTTTATCAAATGGATTTTGAATTACACAAGCTTTTGACACGCACATTATTCTATGACAGTGAATTAGACAGTTAAAAGTACGCAGTGTACCCTTTTTCAAATGATGTGAACTTATTTTAAGTTATAAATCTTGTCCCCTACCCCTCAAAAGAAAACCTGTGGGCTGCTCTGCACCATCTGTTAAAGGGCAGACATCTCAAAACCACAGAGCAAGGCAGAAAGAGGCATCTCTGGATTACTGACTTGGAATGCAGTGGCTGGACCTGAAAAAGAACAAGCATTGCTCTTACTTTTCAAAGACTACATAAAGCCTCCTATCCCAAATTCTTAGTTCTGAATTATCGCAGACATCAAATGTTCCTAATTCCTCTCTGAGCTATAGGGGTAGGACTGGGGACACTTTCAAATATACTGGTATTAAATACAACTGACACTTTGTTACATCCATTTTTGTGTCTTCTGATTAAGCATTGCTCCATGCATGCAGGTACCTAACTCTGGATTTTCCAGATAAAAGCAAAAGATTAAGACACTAAATAAAAGTAGATGTAGACAAGTGAATAATTTTGCAGCTATTTTATCACTGCAGTGATGTGATCACTGAGCAACAATGCAATGCAAAAAGTCACTCAATCCGAGTAGAGCACAACACAAGTCAAAAGAATTAAATTATATTGCTTCAGTTACACTGCCACAGAGCACAACTTCTACCCACATTGTGTGTGATGTAGCATCTTGAACATATCTCAATACATAAGGAAACAGCAACAGTAAGGTGATGTTCCTATAGCATTCCTATTTTAAATGTTTTTGCTACTAGTTTACAGTAACACACCAGGGAGTATTTAATCACTCTGGTGTGGATTTCATTTCCCCTCTTGTTAATTAACCCGATGATATTGTAACACATTCATGCATTGATGCCATTAGTTTGGTTACTGAATTACATGTGATTAAAAAATTTACTGATTTTTCTCTGACATTTTATGATGTCATATTTTACAGTGCTGGTTGCCTATTACAGTGAAAAATCTAGAAACTGCTATCAGTACAAAAATGCTGTTTCTTATCCTTGATGAATTTGAAACTCTTATAAAAGTATAACAGGCCCTGGCAAAAAGTAAAGACAGAATTCAATACCTGAATTGGTAAAACAAACAAACAAACAAACCACACAAAACCAACCAACAAACCAGCCTCAAAAACAAACAAAAAAACCCTTATACACACTAGATTCAAAACCCAGAACTGCAGACCTCAATATCTATTAGTTACCATGGTCAGTGGAAAAAAAGATAATTCTGCAAGAGTAGAATTGAATATTGGGCTATATTTTCTCTTCACAGGATGCTCTTTATTTTCATCCTTTCTTCCTGTTCCCATTTTTATGTATTTATCTGCATTGCTGGTCAGCTGAAATAACTATTAACTGCTGTGTTTTTGGGCTATAGCACTGCTGCTTTGTGCAAGACATAAACTGCTCTAGAAATGCATATTAATTACTAGAGGGAAATTTAGTGATCTTTTATCTGATGTAATTAAATCTAGCTAGCAGTGTGCATTTAACACAGAATTATCCTTACCTCAGAGCTTTCTTGCTCCACAGCCTAACCAACAAGGAACCTGTGTTGAACGACCTGGAGTGGCTCCCACAGTCTAAAAGGCTTTGTTAGATTTAACAGCAGTCCTTACTGTCACTTTAAACTTCATTTTTCTGCCAAAGTGGTTACTGAAGTGCCTTGCTGCGGGCTGGGGCAGAGCTGAACTGGCCAGCCCTTGTTGTCCCTGGCTGGTGAAATTCAAGAGCCAGCCTTGGTGTTCAAGCCAATATTTCAGATTAGTGACCATTTGTTCAGCCTTTGAAAAGGTGAATATTTGTAGCTAATGAGGGGGAGCCTGAGTCCTTTCCTGGTCACCTTTAGTGTGAACCCCTTGCCTTGGGAACAGGCAGCACCAGCAATCACTTCTGTGTTGTATGGCCAAACACCCTGCAAACAATATGTGTGATGAAAACAGAGTCTCACCTCTCTGTCCTTTTGTCAGTGCAAGACCAAATTTCTGAATGATTTCAAAAGAAAAAAATCAACAGCAGCTTAACTTAATACAGACACACTTGTCATCTGTTAACCAGTATTTCCCACAAATTAATGAAAACACTTGCACAAATTAATGAAAACACAAGTTCTTCACTTGCTAATTAAACTTCATTCATCTGCATATCATTCAGTAAATTGTTTGAGACCAAACCAGAGGTTACAGACATTTACTCTGCTATCACTAAATTAAAAATGGTGACTAATGCTTCAAAATTAAATGCAATATATTCAATACATGGCCACACCTCTGAAAATGAGTATCCTAGAACTGCAAGGCTCGTGCTACTAGAAACAACTATTTGAAAATACTGACCCTGCTTTCTCCTGGACATTTAATAGTGAGAGAAATACTAATGGATTAATTACCCAATGATACTTAAGCAAGTAAGAACAAGCCTTTATAATTCAGACTTTTAAAAGACACCTGCATCTTAATTACCATACTCACACTGGGTTATTTGTTAATTCAAATAAAATTTGAATTGTTATTTCAACTAAAAAAGATTTTTTTTTCTAAATTGCATATGAATTCATCCTTAGAGAAAGAATGCCATATTTCCCAGTCTGCTCACCACATGCTTCTAACAGGCCACAGTATATAAGTGAGATTTTACCACTTTACCTGTGGAAACAGTCAGTCAGGTTTTGTAGCTATATTCAGTTGCTTTTTGTTTGGATATGAAGGTGTAAATCTATCAGCAGCAAGGTACCATACTTACTGTGTCTTGCCAATGACAAAAGAAAGGAAAACCACCTATAATTCATAATTTATCACTGAATAAATACTAAACCCTCGAAACTTAGGAGCATGTGGATGGGTCACAGCTCACAGGCATCAAAAAAGGAAGTAAACCTTGGATTTACATAAATTCTGTGTGCCAGAAGCTTAAGATTGCATTTGTCTCACTTTGAATTGTACTGCCTTTGCAGCCCTACTGCAGAAAGTATTTCAGGTCTGTAGGCCCTGTCTGCATAGAGGGAATCAGAGTCACTGCACACCTGAAAATTTAACTGCATCCTTAATTGTAATCAAGGGTAGCAAATATGGGTTTCAGGACTTGCCTGGAGAACACTGATGCTCCAAAGCAAAAGTACTGTACTGATAAATAACTAAATAAGGCAAAAAACAAAGGCAAACCCAGAGAAAGGGAAACAGTGAAAGACACAGTTAAATTCTCTGCATTCACCCCGATCAGCTGTTCAAGTATTTCCTGTCCCTTGGGTAGATGCCAACACAAGTTCCACAAAAAGCCTTCCCCATGCAGATCAAACACGAATTTGAGCCAAACACAGCTCTTTTTTTTTTCTGTACATTCTAACCTTCAGTAATAAATTGTCCTAGTACTAAAACTCACCATGAAAGTCCATTACATTCACCCTGGAATGCCATCCCAAACAGCTGTGCAGGTGATGAATTGTGCAGGATTTACATCTGGAGGCTGGTAAGGATCTGCTCCTCCATCCTGTTCCATGGTCACATGGATGCTCCCTCCACAGTGCAGCTGGAGAGGGCAGTGGCTGAGCAAACCCTGAATTGTTAAGGGTTTGACAGCCTGTCACTCAGCTGAATATTCCAGTTTTGTGCTTATTTTTACCCCACAAATAAGCTTACCAATGTCCATGAGCCTAATATGACTGTGTGGTGCTGCAGAAATTGTTTCAGCAGAAATAAAGTGACTAAATCTGAGGATGTTTGCTGACAAAAGTACTGAACAACATAGGAGCCTTTTATCTCAAGGAATTACTGATTCAGTTGTCTACCTTGTTTTCTCTCCCCTCATATATTTTCAAGTAACCAAGCAGTTGAACAGCACAGGATTTTTCACTCTTTTCCCCAGCACACAGTACATTACAGAGAATACAATAACTGGGTTTTTTTCACTAACTAGTAGATTTCTCTGTAGAGTTTCTCAGAATAAATTAAACCAAACCTCAGAGGCTGCTTCTGTGATGAAAATTTTCAGCAGTCCTCCCAGAGCAGAGCAGTTGCCTTCATGCATTAGAGTAACAGAGCACAGCAGTAACCAGGAGAGGCTGGGGCCTGTTCTGGGAGGTAAAATAAAGTGTAAAACACCTCAGCATGCCATAGGGCTTGGCCTGTAGGGCTTGGTGGGGGCTGCAGGCCAGCAGCAACCCCCTGGGATGCTCCCCTCAGCCTTGTCTTGCTAATGAGTACATCCAGCATTGCTCACACACAGAGCACCTGGCTCCCCAAAAGCTGACAGAGGAAGAAACTGCAATTAAATCTGTGATTTAGTGGTGTTCCTAGGGCTTTTCTTTGATAAATCTGAAACTATATCCAATGATGGAACAAATAAACAAAACACACCAAAAAATCAGGAGTTATTCTCCTCTGAAGTCATTTCTCCCTGTGCACATCAGCAGTGCTCATATGCCTTCTGTTGCAGAACAATGATTCTTAAATCATGCTTAATTCTTCTTACTAATTTATTTTAAATAAGGATTTCTCTTTCATCCTAGTTACTTGTGTAATATTGGCTGATTTTTAAATGCAGTTATCACTGCCTTGGCTAGGGTCACATCACAGCTGTCAAAATGAGTGAAACATCTCTGTTTGTCATTCTTTGATTAAACAAAACAATTGTTTTCACTTTCATTGAGAAAAGAAATTCCTTTTCTAATTAAAAAAAAAAGCAGATTTGGTTAAATTGAAGGAAAGATTCTGAAAAAGGTTTTGAAACATCCAGAGGGGATTTACTGGCACAGGCCCAATGCTCGTTTTAGGAAGTGGTGCTCATCAGTGCTTCTAACCAAGGGGTGAACAGTGCTGAGCCCCAAATCCGTGACCAATGCAGAACACAGGTGAAAAAAATAGCAAAAAAAAATTCTGCTTCTTGTTTTGCTGGATGCACTGCAGAGGGAGCAGGAAGGGGAAGGAGGTGCTGGCTGGACAGGTGCTAAATGCCATGCTGATTTAGGTATTCCCAGGAATGCTACCAGGGCTCAGGCTGTGCTCCCCAGCCCAGCTCCCTGAGCATTCCTGGCCTCAGAGAGCCCAACTGCATGCACAAACCACAGTGTCCAAGGCATTCCTCACATTCACATTAATATTCCAAGACTCCTGCCTGCCTGCTGGAAGGATGGACCCAGGGCAGAAATTTGCAAAGACAGGCAGTGCCTGGGGTCGAAGTCATTTCACTTGCTGATTATTCCACTGTAGTATTTTTCCTCTTGAGAAAAATTTCAAACAATTCAGCCCTGACACATTTTTAAAAATGCAGCAGTGAAGAGAACCATTGCTGTCTGTGGGCCTCCTTTCCTCACCTGCTATGGCCATCATGTGAACATGAACTTCTAGAAATACCAAAAATAACAACTATGTTTAATTGTTGGGAAGCAATTTTTCTGACCCATGAAAAGACAGCATGCTTTAGTTCCCTAAAGATTTCATCCTAGACATTTCAGTTCCCTAAAGATGTTAGTCTCCTTTTTACCAAAGTAGAGAAGCTGATGTTTTGTTTGTTTCTGAAAGAGAAAAACCTGGACGTGTTTTAAGTTAGTAAATATATATGTATTTATATACAAGCATATACATATGTGCACACACACACAACTGTCTCCTGATCATATATCTATATCTCAATCATCCTTGATTTTATTTTTTAGCAAGTTAGATTTCTCCCCCTCCTGCAGCCCTGTATATCACAGTTGATTTTAGCAGTTTTCAATACAGTCCTGCAATTTTAATGCATGAAAGAACATTAATGGGATTAATTTCTCCCCTAATGCAGTTTGGTTTGATGTGTAGGAGGAAGCATTGTCACTTCAGGCTGGTACCTGGGGAAGGACTGACAGCTGGAGAGGTCCAGTACTACAATGGACTCACCATGTCCCTACATGAAATATCCCAGATTTTCACAGGACAGAACTCTGACAAACACAGCAGGAATATTCATGCTTATCATGCATCTGCTCCATTAAAATTGGAGTGGAAAATAATTGGTATTTAAAGGTTCACAGGCCTTAAAGAGGGAAAAAAATGGAATGTTTTAAGCACTAGGTAGAGAAGCAACAGCATTTTCCTTTGAAAAGTTTTAAAAGAAAAGCAGTAACGTTTTCATGTCTACTGCTATAAATCTACAATTCTAGAACTACAGCTCTACAAATCAGTAAACTTCCCTTACCTCTTTGCTTTCAGAAGGAAAACAGATGAATTTTCTTCCTATCTAGTTTTGTTTTGTCTTATTTTACTGTAAATTAATGATGTTTTCCCACTAACAGCTACTTGATAATCCACGAGATACAAGGCAACTCTGGCCTATTTGCCCAGTGAAAGATGCTGGGAAGCACCTTCAGCATCTTCAGTAAACACCAGGTTACATAAAAGTGCTGCATTCTTACTGAGTGTTGCTCAAAACCAGTCTTGGAATGTAAATAATGTAATTATCTTTTATTTAAAAAATTAAACAATATATTATCTAGCAATATTTAAATGAAAAGCTCTGCATTCTAGGGCTCAATGAAATTGCTAGTTCTGTAAATCTGCCACAAAGAATTAAGAAAATTTATTCAGATTGGCAAAGGTTGGAAAAGAAATACTTGGCTGTCTTTAAAGAGGGGCCTTCAAGAAAATGTTCAGCTAATCAGAACTGATTTTCAGGACATGCTCATAGAGATCATTAGGGGGAAAAAAAAGGAGCAAAAGAAGTAAAAGTTTAAAATCTCATTCTTGTAATTTGGCTGAACTTAAGTGACTGATAATTACAGAACAAAAATACAGCCTGCCTTTTATTCAGGTTTGAAATACCTGCAAAGGGCAACCTGAAACTGAAAAATGGAGTAAGTGCAATGAGGCCTTTAGAATAATTATGTGTTGTTAATTGAAGAATGTTAATCATGTCATATTAGAAGGGAGAGAGGGTTAAATTGGTAAAATTTCAATTCACTTAGGCCTTATCTCTTGTTGGAATGAACCAGATGATTAATCCTTAATATTCTTCAGGGATACAGAGAACATCAGCAATTAAATTAACAACTACAAAGTTTATGCTCAGAGATTCAAAAATGAAAGACAGAAACACTTTAATTTTTCACAAGTTGTTACCTTAATTATCTTCTTATTGCTTCTGTCTCTTTTCCCTCATTACAAAAACACACCCCTCAGTATTCCTGCATCCTTTAATTTGCTCTAGCTCAGCAACTGTATAAGGAATGCCATCAGAACTGCAAAAGTCATAAATCTTACTTTGTGCATGCTCATTAGAAATAAATCCTTCTGCTCTACCCTGTCCCTGCGTTCCAGCTGCAAGTGATGACAAATTTTTGTTTCCTTACAGACAGCAGTGTCCATCAAAAGTTGCTGGCAGAAAAGGAAGGCTTGCTTAGCACAGAAAGTGAAGTTTCTTTTAGGAAAATGTAAAAGAAGTACAGATATCTAAACCAACCTAATAGTTAATATGCAGTGCTGCCAGCACTAGGAAGGTACAGGGATAAGTTCTCATGAAACCTAATTCTTCAGTCATGAAAATAAGAGTGTAGTTCCAGATAATTCATGAAAATTATGTACCACTAAGAGATCACAGACTGATGTTTGAATGTTCTCTGCCTACAGAATAAAACAACAGACAAAATGGAGGACTTGAGAATGTGTTTGGGATTCTTTCTTAAGAGTTGCATTAGAAGAAGTGGAATCTTGTTATCAATACTGGCCTGCTTCATATATTGAATGATTTCAAATGTAATTGCTGGGAAAGTAAATGCTCCCACAAGCTGAATGCAAAAATCCATGCCCATGAAACACAGGGACTTGACATTGTTATCACCAGGCATGCTTTCAAAATTATCAAAGTTTTAAAGTAAAATGTCATATCCCTGAAGGGTGCCCTTCGAACAAATTATTAACGAAGCTCTATTGATCCTCACCCAAACAGCAAAATCTCAATAAATCTCCTCTGGACCTTTGCTGAGGCTGGAAAATGCATTACACCCCCCTACTGACCACAATTTTTATTATCACTATTGTGTTTGCAGGGCAGTCAATTTTATACAGCATTACAAACTGCCAAGTGCTAAAGTGATTTCCTCTATTACTGAGGTCCATGTATTAAATTTAGTGAGGCACAATATCAGGCTTCAAATATTGCAGGGTTTAGAATTGAATGCAGCTGAGCCTAATGCTATCAACCTGACAAAAAACACTGACATATTAAGTAGCAAATCATTTATTCATATTTGGGACTGGTTTTGTTTTTCTGTTCAGCTGTATAGTTTTAGATTAGCCACAGTATTTCAAAATGGAACTGTTACTGTGAAGTCCAAAGACACTGTGGAATAGATATTTCACACACTTATTATACACAGTAGATCAGAGAAATATGGCTCACTGACCTATCACATAGAAATACATGTAAATTAATAAATTACTTTGCATAATGCAGGTTTAGGCTGCAAATACTTTAACCCTTTAGAATGACCAGTGATAAGCATTTCAGGTACTTTTCATTATAATCAAATACACAACCCTAATGCTCAGATAAAGTTTCATTCAGTGCTCCTTTTTTAGCCTGATCATTCTTTTCCCTCCAGTCTGAAATATTTAAAGCTAGTGGATTTCTGAGCTTGTAGATAGTATTTGAAACCTAGTTCTTTCTGAAATATGCCTGTTGTAAGGTACACCTGGAGGACCTGATGTATCCAGAATAATCCAACACTTGTCCCCATTACTAATGATTGCTTACATCAATGGAAATAAAGCTTTCTATATGTTTTTGTCAATGGAAAACAAATTATTCTGTAACAAACTGAGAAGAGCTCTCCGATATTTTGCTTGCTTGAAATAATCCCAATGATACTCTGTGGTAAAAGCTGAAGCCACAATGCTCTGGGTAAAAAAAAAAACCAAAAGAAACCAAAAAAACAAATCTGCACTGATACCTGTTATTATCCAGAATGCCAGCTTCCTACCTTTTATAAATGACTTTACATACTGGCAGGTCTGTGGTCTAATTATGCAATTATTAAACTGCAAAAATTGCCATTAAAAATTGCTCACAGTGGCTCTCTGGACAGAACTATCCATCCTCCTGCAAAAATGCCACAGAAGATTGCTGTAACTTTCTCTGTGAAAATCTCTGTCTTCAATGTGCAATATACCCCAGCTGGGAAGATAGAAAGTAAATGCCATTGACAGATTTGCACAACATTCTAAATGTGACAGAAATCTCCAAATGAAAGGATACAATTCCCCTCCTTTTTAAACCTTTCCAGGCTAAATCACACATCTGGGTTCACTGGGAACAGCCCAGCAGTCTGCAGTCTTTTACTTTGGGTATTTCAGTGCTGTAGCTAATTTTGCCCTAACAACCATGTTGGATGCTGAACTGTCCAAATCAATCACTAAACAGTTCAGTTTTGTGCTTTATATTGTCACAAGGCTTCTACATCTGTCTCATAGGAGACAGCAGGACAAAAATATTGCTACCTTGAACTTTATTATGGAGTTGGAAAGCCAACTTTCTACTGGAGAGCCTAATTCAAGCCCTGAATTTGGTGTCATTTTCCTCCCATGTGTCTTCCCCTCAATCCTTCCTAAACAATTCCTGCAACACTAGTTGGCTGCGAGCAAACAAATAAGCAAAGAGATGAACGCTGAAAAACAAGCATTAAATATTTAAACTTGGGAGTATTGCCCTTTTGGAGTTAGACCCCAGGTGCTTCAGTTGCAAGCCCTTTCCTTAAAAGATAAAGCATTTAACATAAGCTGACACTCAGACATCTCAGTCTCCTACGCTGCCAGGGCTCCTCCTTGTCACTGAAGGAGATCAGATATTATTTTGTTAATTGGACTGAAAAATGCTCTTGGCATTCAGAGACTTCCCACACATTCACTACTGACTCCTTGGACCACGTGGGTCCCTGAACTGGCTTTATGGAAGTTTCTCTGTGTTCTGCAATTTCATCATAAATTGGACTCCTCTCATTCCACACCAACATTTAACTGTTAATAATTCTGTCTCTTCACTTCCACTGCAGAAATCCCACAGAAGCAGTGAGGAACAACACCCCTCATAGTTCTATGAGTAGAGCCAATGACACTACTTCTTTCATTCCTGAAATGTTAATTAGCCCATAAGTTTGACACTTGATAATGAAATATTTATTTTCCTGGAGTACTACATGTAACTTAACAATTACAAGTGGATCTAGATGTATTACTGAATATAAAAAAACATTATTCTTAACCAAGCTGCAACCTACAGAGGAGAAACAATATATTATTGCAAAGCACTTCCTAATTCACATGGGTGAGTACCATCCATTTTTGGCATTTTGCATTTTGAATTTTGGAAGAGAAGTCTCTGTTGCTTGCAAGAGTGCTTTAAAACATAAAAGAAAACATTCCACAAAGTTTACACGCTTTAATTCCAACCTTAAATTGCATTACATTACATTTCATTTAGAGTCATCAAGGATATGGCCAATTTGAAAATATTTTTCCCCATTTGTGACCTGAGCTTCTCAGAGAGTAGTTTGGCATCCTGACAAAAAACTGGGTATGAATACCAAAATAATGGAATCATCATATTGGACTCAAAGCACTGGGGGCGACTCTGAGAAACTGAAAAGGATGGGAGTAATCACCCAAATCTCAAAAATCTGAGATGAAAATAACTACAAAGGGTGGAAAAATTGATTTGCTACCTAAGAAGCAGTGAAAGTGTGGAGCAGGGGTCAGGATTTCCCTTGCTGGAAAAGGTGTTCCTGCCTAACACCTAAACCCAGCACCATGTGGCTTCTGGGGGGACAATAAACCCCATCACAGCCAGACCCAGTACACAGATTTAAGCTTTTTGTCTGAAATTCTTCCTGAATAGAGATGATGGAGATTTAAAGAAATCAATTCTAAACTTCGCCATTGTGATTTCCAAATGGGATCTGCAGGAATCACCTCTCATGTTATGCAAGTGTCTTTTGCTCAATACATTTGGGTTCTTTAGGGCCACACACATGGTTTCAAAAATCAGCAATTTACAATAAATCATCAGGGGTGAAAATAATTTGACAAGTAAGTGATACTGTACTGTGATCAGGTAACCCTGACAAATCACCCCCAGGCCTATCCTACAACTCCTTAGCTACTCTTGGCTATTCAGCCCAGCATTTTTTTCCAATATACACTCATAATTCAGTGATAAACTATTAAGTAAAACAGCTGTAATTTCTACAGTTGCCCTAAAGAAATCCCAATAAATTTTACTGTTTGTGACTGTTCTGTTGAAGAGCAGCTCATCTGAAAATTAATAGCATGGTGGCATTATTACATGAAAGAGTTCCAAATGAACAGATCTATTAACATATATAAAATCTATATGAAAACAAGATTCCCATACAGCAAATCATGTCCAAAACAACCCATCCCACGGAGCTGTCTTGCTGTGGAAAATGGTGGATTTGAATTGAACAAAATCAGTGTAACAAGACAAAGGACTGGTTAAAATAACACCAGCACATGTGAAGCTGTGTGTGCTGAGTTTTCTGTAAGGGAAGCTGCACTAAAATACTTAGCCAGTTAAATAATGTGCATCTAACAAAAACAGAAACAAGACTGCTTGGTCATATTTAGCTTATTTGACTGTGATAACATTCTTAAATTCATTCCCTGATTAGACATACCTCTAAAGTAAATTGGAGTCACTTCATTTAAAAGATGGCTGAACCATATTACTTCAGTAGTATCATAGAAAAAAAAAATCTTCAGTGTGCAAAACACTGCTGCAAAACATGAGTAAATATTAATTTCTCCCTGTCCAAAAGAATATTACATGAACAGGCTTGCTTTTCAGCAGGGAAGATTCCAATTGAACATGTGGCTCACTTGTGTGTGGTTTTTATAGCTAAGAGATAAATTTGACTTGTCTGTTTATAATTGCTTTTTATAAACCAATTTAAATTAAGAATTTGTTCACTGGCTGTGAACATCCATATATTAACTTAAAACAGGACTGTTATCCTTGCTTTCACTGTGTAGTTTTACATTAATAGCACATGATAACCTTCTGAAATAAGAGAGTAAAAGTTTAACACACACATCAATAATGAATAGTAAGAAAGAGAAGTGCATGAGGAACTTTTACAAGTGCCAGTAACACGTCACTGCCCCACACCACAGGATTGCTCACATGTCAGCTGTTCTATGCCACCTCAGCTAGGCCTGTATGTATTATTAAATTACCTTCCTAGTCTTTACAGGACTTAGTTCCACATTCCTCATTTGTCCCCAGCATCTTTTTCCTATAGCATTTGTGAATTTGTCTTCATGTTAGATCAGCTTTCTTCCCTTGCTTGAGAGTAACCTCTTCTACTTGTCCTACTTTTCATGAGGAATTATCCAATATACAAACCAAAATTTGCATCCTATTATTATTATTTTCCTGTTGCTGCCCATAAAGTCATCAAACATGTTGCCAGACATGCAGGAGAAAAAAAAAGGTAACCAAACCATTCTGACTCTTTACCATCTGATTCAAAGAATTGCAGCCAAGTCTCACCAGGAGGGTAAACCAGACCCTTTTCTAAAGCAAGTTTTTAATTGCCTTTCAGCCAAAATGACACTCCCAAAAAATAAAGGTTTTTTATGAATGGTCTCTGTTGGAATTAATTTTCCTTATCTGAGAGGGTGGTGCCATCCGTATCTACAACCAAAGCGTAGCAAAATAAAGATTATTATCGAACATTATTATTAACAGCATTATCGAGTTACTCCAGATTCTGTGACAGCAAATAGGGTTTGAAACACAAGAAGACACAAAAATAAGTTCAGCCTGTGGGTTGCTTTAGAAGTTGAACCTTAGTGATATCAAGAGGACACAATTCCTTCACATTTAACTGAAAAGGACAGTGACTGTTCTGATCTTAAATATTCTCCTTCCATTTCAGCCCCTTGATCTCTCTCCCCTTCATTTTCCTTCCCTTTCAGTGACATTTACTGTTTTCCCCTTCTTCCTCTGTTGTTCCTGCTGTTACTGAGATGCTGCATTTCCAGACAAGACTGGAGTGTGAAAGTACAACTGGACAAACAGTCGTGGCCACTGTGAGAATTCCTCACAAAACAAAGTTCCCTCACTTTTCTCAGCACTCCCACTGGATAAAGAACATGGCAAGTCAGTAAAAAATTACAGCTGGGCTTTGCATTTATAATTGGGAGTTTCTCATGGCTGAGAATTGTATAGCTGAAAGAAGAAAGTGGTACTATATTCCAATTACAACTTCATGGGGAAGAATGGGATATATTGGGTATGTTCCCATGTGGTGCAATTTATCTCAGATTCTTCTACAAATTCACAGCATTGACTTGGGATGTTTTCTGAAAAACCCACAAGCTAAAAAAGTACAATTGCTGAAAACAGAAAGGCTCAAACTTTTCTTCAAGTCTGGTGTTTCAGTTATCTTACACAGCTGAGTAAAAATAACTGCTTAAAAAAATTGAATTATTTTTCTTATGTCAGAGTTTTAAGGCAGTTTTGTAAGCTCTATTCAGTATCCAAATTGTGGTAAAAACTAGAGTTGCTATTTTTAAAATTAGCAGTACAATCAACATTGCCACCTTAACATTAGCATTGCAGTTACTCTTCAAATTGGCTGTATGAGAATCAATATGTTAAACATTTCTATATTCCAATATATATGCTTACCTGCGTTCACCCTTGGAGGGAAAAACATCATCTGCACACCATTTCACTCTAAACAATGTTGACAATTTTAAAATTTGGGTTTTTCAATTAAAAAATCCTACATTTGTTTTACAGATCCTCATTAAAACAAACCAAAGCTGAAATAAACTCAGCCTCTGAATAAAAGTTTAAATCTCAAATTAAAGTAATAATAAATATTTGGTTTGATGTAATCTAAAAGCCAGCTTTTGGCTTTGAAAAAGTCACTTTTTAATCAAATCACATCTCACCAAACACAGTTTTGGTCTTTACTTCCTACTCCATAACAATGGATGCTCTGCAAAAGCTCTAAGTGAAATATGCAGAAGCAACATTTCCCTTGGCTGTTGCTTTAATGTTAGTTGAGAAAGCACAGATTAACTTCACTTTAACTGCAGCCACCAAGCAGCTGCTTCACTGGAATTTCAATAGAAACAAAATTCTGAAAGCCCAAAGGACAGAGTTTCATTCATTGCTACAAATATTCTTAATAAAAGGAAGATTACATTGTCATAATTACACCACTCAAAACATGAAATGTACAGCATTTTACCCATAGAATGACTACAGCTGAGGCATTTTCTTGCTGATTTTCCAATTAATACTGCTGTGAATCCAAGTCTCAGTGAGGCAGGCAGACTTTGCAAGGAGCACACCCAGTTCCAAAAGCAGAGACCTCAGTTTTATCAGGTGTGCTCATTGCAGCCCATCTCACCACAGACCTAGTGAAAGCCCCACGTTTGCAACACACAGGCAGGAATCAACTGAAACACAAACATTCCAATTTGAACAATCCCTTTGAACTTAGACTGTGCTTTCTAATCTAAAACCATTGCTGGTTGGGCAATTTTCATTTTTGTAAAATGACGAGTGGCACTTCATTTGAGGTAAAGGTTAATATGAAGTTCCCAACTTTATAAAATGCATCCCTCTCTAATCCCAACTGGTGCATGCTGGTGTCTAACGTTAGAGAGGAATGTTCACACACTGGAAAATAAATGGTTTTTGCATTTCAAGGTGACAAGTACAATGTCAGACACAATCAATCAATCACTGCATAATTATTATTGCAAATGATCCATATCCATGCTGCAAACCTTAAGGGGAGTTTAATGAAGCAGGAAGCACATCAATAATAAGATCTACTTCAGTCTCTGTTAAATCTCGCAATTCACAAATATGTTGTCACATTTTATCCTTCCTCGAATTCCTGTAATTATATTTGAGGAGAAGCTCACTGAAAAGTCAAATTCAAACATACATCATCTTTTCCCCTATAAAAGGAGTCCCTGTATACATTACATATACATCACAAAAGATGGAATGCACAGAACTCTTTAAACACAACCATCTGTGAAGAAAACTAGAAATGCCAATAATCAGACTTAGTCTGATGTATTTGGCTGACTTAAATCTGTGTTGTGCCCATGGAGAAGCACCCAGGGAGCACAGCAAGAATGGGAAGGAGCTGAAGAGAGAAACTTCTGTGTCCTGACTGCAATCCCTCCACGTCACTCACTGCCTCGCTGAAAAGTGGGAGTTTCATTTGTGATGATAACAAAAAGGGGTCTTGGTTTTGTTTTCCACTACCTGAATCAGAAATTAAATTGACAAACTGAATTGGCAGAAATGATAATTGGCAATAAATGATGTCATTTCTTCCAAGGCAAGTCTGCTGTGTCTGTGACAGTGATCAGGAGGTGATCTCCATGTTTTCCTGCTGTTTCATGAGATTTCTCACTCCAGTTCTTCCCATTCCTCCTCCCTCCCTATCCCACTGAGGTGGAGAGAGAGGGAATTTGGCTGTTAGCTGGGTCCAACCCATGACACCACTGCCATCCTGATGGGGAAAAATCTACCTAGTGTATTAGAAACCTATGTGAAAAGCAGTCATCTGTGCAGAAATGTTGAACTTCAGCTTTCTGGCTGCAGTAAGAACAGGTGGATTTCCATACTAGGCTATGACAAGGATCCAAACACAGATTCACGTTTGGCAAGGAAGGAATATCAATCCAGGAGCAGAAGGGGAAAAGGAAGTCATATGGAAAGACATCAAAGGATGTGAACAGATACCCAGACTTTGATTAGTAAACATCTCCTTTTGTTGATTAAACTGTGAGACAGTCTAACTAGTTATAAAAAGTAAATCCAGCCTTGTGGCACTTGCATATTCCAGTGAAAAGATAAGTAAATCTTGGCTTAGGGACTATGACAGCTTTTCAAGCAGGCAGACTTCACTGGAATAAACATCCAAAAGGAACACATCAAGAAATTAATCTCAACACACAAACAAGTTTCTCAACTGCCCTGAAAAATGTTCAGAGATTGTTCATTCCTCTGCCTCCACAACTAAGGCCATTCCAACCACAGCTAAAGTTCTGCAGCTGCAGCAGCTTAAACCCACCAGTCCCAGAAGTGGTGCTCAGGAAGGATTTCCACTGAGAGACAATAATTGTGGGACAATAGGAGGATTCTAACCTGCTCACCCAGCCACATCTCATGCAGCTTTTGTTCAATTCTTTCCTCTCACACCTCCCTGAACTGATACAGACACCCACGCAGTTCGTTCAAAGCTCTGATGGAAACCAGTGCTATTAAGAGGGACACGATGAAGATAAGGTTAATTGGACAAGTGTAACTCCTTGCTAAAGGAAGGGGGGAGAAGAGATTTGGCAATTAAACTTTACAGAACATATAATGCAACTTCAGAAGAGAACAGAGCAAGTCAGTCATGCTGCCTTACACGAAATGCACGGATTCTGCTGCAAGAATTAGTGATGATAACACGTATATTCTTGATGCTTAAACCCACTTTGATCCTGCTTAAATTCAGTTCCAACAAACACTTATGTGTGCTGGTGTCTAAAGGAACGTACATTGCTTTTACAAACAAAACCTGTCTCACCTGCCTATCTGCAGTGCTGGACACAGGGGAGCATCATCCTGGTTTGTTCTCTTGCCATTCTCATCCCACATCAGTAACAGAATGGTGCTCTACCAAACACCCTAGCAGGGCAAGAAAACCCTTCAAAAACTGAACTTACCCGATGACCAAAAGTTACTGTCAAATAATCTGAACTGGAATTGCTTTTCTCTTCTGTTTCATTTCTCCTTTCATACTAAAAAAGGTGATTTTGCTGAATGACTTCATGCTTTGCGCACTAGTGTGATTTTCAGCTTTGTCATCACAACATGAATTATCATACATATGATTTAAAGCCAACTTATGTGTGTGTTCAAACAGATACATAAAGACAGCCTACTGAGAATTGTCTTAGATTCTACCATAACTAATTGCAATCCTATTTTCATTTAACACCTCTGTCAGTCCTTTCATTTTAGCCATCAAGACTGTAGATTTATGAATTGCAATACTTCATTATTCAAGTTTATTGAGCCAGATACCCTTGAAGATCCTTACTATTCACATCAGCATACTCTATTATGAAATCATTTTGTATTTTTCTGTCTTAATAATACAAGGTACATATTTATTCAACATCAGTGGTCAGACAGTCAGATACAGGGGATGGAACTACATGTTTTATTCAAGGTCTCAGTGGAAAGCAGAATGAGGATCACCGACTCTCAAGATATCTGCTGCTTTTCTGCTAATATGTTTGATTTTTCTTAACTAAAATGATCTAAATACTTTGATTACTCAATAATTCTATGCAATAAAATCTATACTGCTGAAGTGTTCTTCTGACAATGTTTTCAGCATAGTCATTTATTCTTTCAGCTCAGCTCATGCTGGATCTCACTGTCTGTAGCTCTTTAAGCACAGTCAGCAGTGCATTTTGTCTTAGTCCAGGGTGTTTTTGGAAATTCTCACTGAAGAGAGCAATCCTTTGCTGAATGCACACAATGTCAATGCTACAAAATACACAGCAGGTAAAGTTACTCAATAAAATATGAACATTGTATTTGCTCCTTACTCCAATTCAAAAAATTCTAATTAATGATAACTCCTTTATCATTTTAGTCATCATCACATCTGTTTAGGGTTCTTGTTTCCTTCAGAAAAAAAGCCTTTACGAAGGTGTCCTGCAGCACTGAGTACACAAGGAGCACAAGTTAGGCTGGAAATGACACCCTTCTCTGAGCCAGGAGAAAGGCACACTCTGTGCCTGCACACATTTGGTGCATAAAAACATGCAGACTTTGGTCAGCTGAATAAAATACCATCTGCTCTTGAATATGGGAGCTGACACAGACTCATATATGTGTATTAGGATGCCTCTAAATAGGAGGAGCACCAGAAATGCAACCATAAAGGAGTTTAAACTCCTGAATATCCACATTAAATTTGTGCTAGTGGTCTATTACTTCCTTTTCCTCCAGACTTCTTCCCAGATGTTAATTTAAGGCACATTTTGCTAATTCAGACAAGTACAATTCTCTGTATTGGACCCAAAAGCTTTATTCTACAGAGTTGTCAAAACAGTGTCCTACTGCCAGAAGAAATTATCTTGTTGCTATTGCATATACATTTTTTTTTCAATCTGTTTCTCTGTATCTGCCTACTCTAGTTTTGGGGAAAAAAAAAAAAACAACCAAACAAATTTCATTTGCTGGCATGCTTTCTGCCTTGTTTGATCAAGTATCATTCTGAAGCTGCTACTGAAAAAAATCTCTGCTAAATATACACAAAATTTCTGACAACTCATTCCCTATTATTAAAAAGAACAGCAGACTGACAGGAATGAAGCACTACTCTGACTCAGCAGACACTAATTAGATGTTTATAAAATTTATAAAACTGTATTATAGTACATTAAGGCAATTTTAGTCCAGCATTGTAGCATACAACAAAATGTGGAAAACTAATAATTTGTATTTCAAAAATGTATTTACCAATTATTTTGTTCTAGTTTTCCTACAACAACATTTAATTGCATTTGACTTTTTCATGACATGTAGTAACTTTAAATGCTCGACTTCTGACTCAGAATATGAAAATTGAACATGAGGTCAGTGAGAACTGAACAACCAGATGGAAAAGTTCCAGCCAACCATGGGACTGTTTTCCTGGGAATCAAGCAGCTGCTTGTGCTGTCATGTGGACAAACTATGCTTATTTTTCAAAGTATGAAAAAGAGGAGGAGGAATGGTGTACAGAAAGAGGGGGTTTGGGAGGCTGGGGACTCAAAGACTGGGAGCAGTCTCAGCTTTCAGCCATCACCTTTTATTTCAGCCACCAAAAGTTACACACCAAGCACGAGTCAGCAACTTCAGAACCCTCTAACTGGAACGAACCCCACACAGATATTTGTTACATTCTGAGCAAATCCCATCACCTTTGGGGAGGTGAGTTACACAGGAAATGGGGATGATAATCTGCAGAGATCGAGAACACCTTGAGTCACTGCAACAGTGTTATTTTGGGGAGAAAGGATATTAAACTGCAGCAGCAGCAGATGGAAAAGGGTCTATACCCTTCTGAGAGAATATATTCCCCTTTGACCTCACTAGTTCCTAAATCAGTAAGGCCTGAAAGCCTCCAAAGTCTCCTGGTCAGTGTGAACTCTGACACTGATGAACTTGATTCCTACAGCACTGATGTCTATGCATAAAATACCAGACCAAAAAAACTCTCCTTTGTCCAGGGAAGGAGGAAACTAGAAATACAAACAGCATTTAATTGCTTAGGCTGTCAACAAACATGGACTCCTTTCGACAGGGTTAACAGTACTAAAAACTTTCTGTACTTTTGGAAATTTTGAAATAAGCATTTAAAAACCAGCACCTAATCAAGACTGTTCCATTCAACAAACTGGATTAGTGTCTGTGCTCTGCATCCTGCACAGTGTTTTAAGTTAGCTAAACACGTTCAGCTTGCAATAAAAGGAACTTGATACCACTGTCATCAGCAGAATTAAAAAAAAAAAAAAAAAGGCATCAAACTACTCCAGGATACATTAGAAAATGGGAAGAAATCAAAATTTTCTTTTACTTTGCAAATATCCTAAATATTTCTTTGCTACACATTAAATGAAACAACAGTTAAGCACTGCCACATAAACAAGTGAATAGTCTGAAAAAAATCTCAGTCTGTGTAATAAATTAATTTTAAGCCCTTTGAAAAGGGAAGACTAAATTTTCACAGAAGTTGGCTACTTTAAATTTTAATAATATTGCTGAGAAGCTTTTTATAATTACATAAAAAATTGATGTGATGTCAGGAGAAAGCATTTCAAGTGCTGCTGTGAGTTCGTACCTCGCACCTACATCTACTGAAAGTCTCTTGTTTACCCACTGCATCTTTTGCATATCCTGCATCTACCTGTGCCTGGCCACTTAATGTATAGAGTGTAAAACCCACAACATTTCAGAAAAAAAAAATCTATGCATATAAATTCTCTATTTCCATAAAAAACCACAAAGGAATAATGTTCTGCTACAATTAAAAAAAAAAAAAATATTCTCTGCTTCTTCCTGCTCATCTTGAGATTTTTTACAAATAATTTAGACTAGAAAAGTTCAGTTGCAAATGGGAATACTCAATACTCAGGTGTAAGTAGTGCCAAAAGAGAGAGGGACTGTTTAAAGAATTCTGAAAATCAGAACAAAATATACATCATATAATGTAACTAAAAAGGACTAAATAAAAATGAAATGAATGCACTTTTAAATGTGAACTATTAATTACTAAAACCTTTATATGAATTACTAGGAGTTTTGAAAACTAGGAATTGGTACCATCAGAAACTGCTTGTTACTATGGTTGCTTTGCTTAAAGCATTTATACACATCTCTAAAAAGAATAACTAGAAAAGTTCATCAAAAATAAAAAATACAGCACACTAAAAGTGATAGAAGTATGCATAACTACCTGCAAAAAAATGTATTTCACTGAATTTTCAAATTAACAATGATTCCTAGGCTTGGGGAGGGAGAGGAGCCCTGGCTTTTAAACCTTTGAGCCTGTGCCACAGAGAAACAGAATAATACACAATAATGCACCTCCTTTCACCATAGTGTGCATATTGGAAAGAAGGGCTTATCCTCACATATTTACTGTGCATCTCCTTTGGCTGGTGGCAATCCTAACACCATAGCACAAACTGAATGAAAGACACACTGCTGCAACTGAGGGATCTGATTTATAAATCTGAAAAGAGAATGAAATTAATCCTTGCACCAGCCGCTTCAATACAGAATGGTTCAAAGGTAAGGGTTAAAAACGAGCAGCAGCCAGGGCTGCTGGCAAATTCACAGACACACCGGTGAAAATTCAAGGGACTTGTACTACAGAACCCAGAAAAAAAGAAAAAGACAAAATCATAAGGCTCCATCAGTGATTGGTGAGCTCCCGAAACGATAGCATGGCTCAAAGCACTGAAAAAACAAACTTAAAAGTCTACATGCAGTGCCTTTTGCACAGGTGACAAAAGTTACTGAGATACAGGGGAGGGTCAACAGAAATGAGAAGAAAGCAGAAAGGGAGATTTACAGCAGGGAATACGAGAGATTTTAAAAGAGAAGAATGATTACTGATAATATCTCTGAGACTTCAATGCTGCTCCTCTGCAGCCTGTTTGGCAGAGGTGCCCCAGATTAGCTGCACGCCTGCCTATTTTTACATACATTTAAATTAAATAAATAAATAGATTGTCAAATGAGATTAGTTTAAAATATTTTCCCAGAAGATGTACAGGCTTTGAAGAGGAACACAGAAAAGCTTTTAAGTATGCAGATTTGTTCGCTGATTTCTTTGTGGGTTTGTTTTGCTAATAAAAACATTCTGTATCAAAACCTGGATGAATTCACAGGTTAATAGCTTTACTAATCCAAAACATAGATGACACGGCACAACATTATTTTTAAGGTGAGCAGATTTTGCTGCAAGGAATCAGAACAATGCTGAATAAAAAATCACAAGAAATACGAACATAATATCTATTTCTTTATCTGCAGTTCTCAATTGCCAGGAACTTCAAAAGCCAAGACAGACTGTGACAATTAGTATAAAAGCAACTGGGTTAAGTAACAAACATTAGAAGTTTTAATCACATTAAGATTGTTTCATTTCTTACAAAGAAAGCAAATTCTGAGCAGCCACAAGTGATGCAGCGTTCGCTCTGTAACTGAAGCACACAGTGAATCTCACACAATCGCAAAATGTTCTAAGGCATTGAAAAGAAAGCAGTGCACCCTGCCACATCCTGCAAATCATGAAAATAAATCCCAGCTTCACGTAAATGACCGGGTTTGTTTAAACCCTGCCTGGAAATGCAAGCACATGTACTGCACCCCAGCCACGCTCCCCTGCAGCACACACACCTCACACACACAAAACATGCTGCAACTACAGGCGAAAATCCACACTCCCAAAGTCCATTTATTAACAAAAGATTGACATGGAGAGAGACACTACCTACCCACAAATACATCATCATCTCGAAAGAAATCAAGGGCTCTGTCAGCAAACAGAAGTCTCCTTACTTCACCAAGTATGTCTGGAAGGAAAACTGAAAACAGTGGGTAGAAAATCTTGCCTTTTTCTGTCAAGTCCTCACAGTTCTCTTCTTAGACAAGGTATTTTTTTTAGTTTGTTTATGAGAACAGCATTCGTTCAGTGGCTCTTTCTGCGTGTGAAGTGACTTGCTTCAGGCTGTCTTTTTTCTTCCCTTTTTCTCCCTAACTCAGTCTGTCCTTTCCTTACTGTCAAGCTTGCTTAGGTAACAGTTCTTGGTGTATCTATTTAATGAGCAGGTCCGTGCACTAAAGGCAGCCAACTACACTGGAGCGGGGGGGTGGGTGAGGGAAAAAAAAAAGTAATAATAAATAAATAAATGGGAGTATACCACTTCCTGATTATTATGATGGGATCTACAGACGCCCCCTCTGTAGGAATTTAAAGGAGGATTTCTGAGACGTCTTGAGGGAGGGGGGAATCCTCAGAGTGACTCTGGTGGCTCTCGAGCCATTACCTCTCCCTGCTCCAGGACCCAGCTCACAAATCCCGCTTTTGAGAAATTTTTAAACTCAAAGCAAAGCTCCTACAGAAAAGAAAGGAACATGTACTGCACCCTGCTTCTCCTTTATCTCTTTAAATGTACTTCAGATAAAAGCTGCATCCAGTCAGGTCAAGGCCTTTCCCAATCTTATTACGCTCACACAGGAGTGTTCAACACACTTTTCTACAGCCATCTACTGTCTCCACAGTGTTATTGCTGCTCTTCCTGCTGCCAGCACCAGAAACAGGGAATACAAACAGTAAATCAGACCACAGCAAAAGTGTTTCTGCTAGTTTGATTTATTTTTGGTAGGATTTTTTTTTTCTTACCATTATATATATTTCAAGACCAAAGTTATGATTGTGATTTGCATATTTAATCAAGGTAAATAAGAAGAACTGCATTTTTTGCCTTTTTAAAGTTGAATATACTTTATACAAATGAATGAGTATGCAAAAGACTCGAGTTTTTTTGATTGACACTTGGACTTTTACCCTTTGCTACAAGAAAATACTTTCAACTCATTTAACCTATCTAATTAAAACACACAATATAATTAGTAAATGAATCATCATCATCCTCAAGTGAGAAACAATTTTAAAATGAAAAGGAAGCAAATCTCAGTTACTTTTAAGGCTGCATTATTGGGTTTGAAAATCAAGGCTGACCTTGTGAACTGGTGCATGCCACACCCTGACCATGGCACATTTCGGGTGCTGATGTGGAGAGATATACACACTCTACCAAGTGCATCAACTCTATATCATAAATCAATAATAATTAAAGAGATGAGATATAAATGTGGTCATAGGAATGAGATTAATCTGAATTTTTGACTTACTTTTAGGTTTGATTATCTATTTGTTATCTTTGGTCACAAACTTCTCACTTCTTAAAAAAAAAAAAAATCCCATTCTTTTTACCTAAAGACTCTAATCCATTTACATATTCAGCCTGACCATACATGGTAAAATGCCACCTAAATAATTAAAATACATTAACTAAATTGCACAATCACTCAGTGCACCAGGGCAGGTGGCAAATGGAGAGGCACCTGCTGAAACAGTCCATAAAGAGGAGATACAACAGCAAAGCAAGACTGGGGGGAGCAAACTAAAATCCATAGCACTAAACCAACGAGAATCTGCCACCAGGGTGAAGTCCCAGTAAAAATAACTGCTGTAGCACTGGCAGTTCAGAGCTGATTAAACAGCAAAATGAAGCAATCAATTCACGTGGCACTTCACAGTAAGATTTCAATAGAGAAGTTTATACAGATAAACTGATACATACACACACACAGAACTATTTATGTTTCATCTGTAAAACACTACAGCCAGGTAAAATGCTCTCGCCTCATTTAGTGGGGGCAAAAGGCAAAGATTTAACACAGCAATTCCTAAAGTGATAATTTTTGCTGGAATGTGCAAGGACAATAACATTTATATAAGTTTAGTGTAGTTTCATGCAATAAAGCCACTTCCTTCACCTGGGCAGATGACAAGAGGAAAAGAAAACCCTTTTGTTTCCAGTTCTGAGTTGTTTAAATGATCTGTCAGTTTAGCCACCAATACTGAGCACTCTACCAGGCCGAGCCCAGGCACCTCTAAGCTGTACACCTTCACCTCCTTTAGTCTCCTGTACAGTGCACTGTATTCTCTAGTCAGTTACACTGCAATAAACCTGAAATATCATGTTAGAATGAATTACATTATACTGGTTAGGCTGAAAATACATTTTCTGATAATGTATCTGAACATCTGCCAGCCAGCAGTTCTTTCTATCTGTGCACCTCAACTGAACACAGGAGGCTTCAGAATTTTCAAAGACGAGTTAAAGATTTTATTAATGTGATAAAAGACTGTGCACAGGTATTGCCTATAAATCACTTCTATATCAAAATTTCCCTGTTTTGGAGCATAGGCAGCGTATGAAACTTCAGGGAATGATGTCCCAAGGCTTTCAACTACTCTCTTTGTATTCTAAATTCTCTTCATTATTAAATTGGCTACTCAGCCAATTCTTCACATCTTATTCCTCCAAACAAGAGGAACAGTTTGTAATGCTGCTGTACAATACCATTCATTTGAAGTGTTTTATTTTTCACACAGATATTATTCAATACTTTGTTAGATCATCTGTAATGCAGGTAGAAAAACATGGATAAAAAGATGACTGAAAACAAGTATATTACTCTGGTTTTTGCACCTGTGGCTGAAGTTTAAACTGAATCCTGTTTGCTAAGGTCACTTCCTACATGTTCTGGATTTGCAAACAATGAGAAAAAAGTAAATAAAAGGTACTGGCCACAATCATTTTAACAAAGGCTGGTCCAAGAGAGCTGACATCGGGTTCAGGTCAAAGGTATCGAAATCAATGAGAACCTTGTTGTTCTTTTAAAAAAGGAGTCAGACACTCTGTTACCAATCTGGCATTTGCTATTTACTGCTATAATGGCCCAGTTCCTCTGATGCTCCCAAAGGTGATCACATGGAGCTCTCAGGTACTGCCAGGTTCAGAACCAGCACTTCTGTGTGAGCTCAGACACAGCCTGAACTTTTATCATCAATCAGAATATCATTTATTTTCCCCACAGAATCATGAGAGATTGGTGAGATACGAAGGCTAGATAAAAATAGTTGGTAAAAGCAACAAAGAAACAATAAATTTTGTACTCATAATTAATCAAGATTAGGTATATATGTGATCAGCACATTCTTATTGGCACCTAAACAGTTCCCATTTCTAAAAAATCAAGCTCGAGATTCTAGGAGCTCCATTACCTTATTAAAGGACCATAATTCATAGACATATCTTGGCATATTTATTAATGACACAGAAGATTGGAAATAGCACTGATATTGCTGCTTACTGCATTGGAAGATAAGAAAATGCAGACTAAGTTCCTCCTTTTGCAAGGAGTATAAGACTCCTAGGACCTGCAGGAATATTAAAACAAGCTCAGTGCTAGATGGCACAATCTCTGTTTTTCTAGGTGCTATATGATCATATAGAAGGATACCAAAATCATAGATTTGACTAATGCACTGCAAAGACAAAACTTAATGATTTTAATGAGTCTATGTTTTCAACTAACATCTCTGTTCTTCCAAATTTAAACCAGAGGGATTTAATAATTCTTAAAAACCAAGAAGCCTAATAAAGAAGGGAGGGAATGTGATGGTAATGATTACACTGCCATTACTGGTAATAAACTGTTTTTTTTACTTCAACTTCCCCAAGAAAAGATACAAATGATGCACATGATACATGAGCTGCAACAACGCTAAAATCTCACATAATTTACAGAGAATACAAAAAATAATTTGAAGCATTTAGAAGGTTAGAAATATTTGTGTCTGTGCTTAATTTCCACACCTTAACAGCCTCATCTATCATGTCTGTATATGGAATGAAAAACTGCAAATGTTGTTAGGAGGTATGGAAACAAAACAAGTCCTTAATCTGTTCTTGTGTCACTGCAGTTTTAAAAGGTTGGGTTGTGCTGTATTTTTTCTGGCTTTTGCTTTTTTGGATTTCAGCATAAATACAGAAGAGCAACTGAAGTGCAACTTTATGTACAGCCCAGCTGGTTTATAAACTCTGTGTTTACACCACACAGTTTTTGGTTTTCGGTGGTTTGTTGTTTTTTTTTCCATTTTCAATTAATTTCTATTGCTTTAGCCCTTCTGTCACTTTTGATGCAAGAAATTGGTTTCTGTGCTCATTTGCTCTACAACAAGGTCAGAATATTGTCCCAGGAAAGTCTGAGGAGCAACCAGCCAACAATGTGCTCATTAAAGCTCAGCACAGTTTAAAATCCTCAGTCAGGATTGCTGGCTGTGGTGAATTGAGTGCACAGTCCAAGGGGACAAGCAGGATGGAGGCAGCTGGGAGCTCCCTAGATCCCAGATTCCATGGCACGTGCATGGGATGCACACAGCTGATCATTCCCCACAGAACCAGCAACATGAAACTTGGCTTTCCCTTTTGTCAGCACGGCAAGAAGATGGGAAGAAAACCATGGTACCAAGTCCATGGCTTATTTCTCCCAACATTCAAACATCCTGTCCTGACAAAACTCGGGGTAGCTAAGTGATTATAATTATGCCAAATGGTTAGTGGTCACTGTTCAGTTGGTCACAGCTCAATCAATCCATACCCATAACTTCAGTGGCAGGTGCTATATTGCTGCTGCTTCTTCAGTCTCTTTGGTGAGAACAGACTCAGCCAACAGTTCTGCCCAAGAAAACCCTGGCAGCCACAGGAAAACCTCACATAACCTCTCCTGGTTTTAGGGTGTCAGCTGGACTCCAGCTTCAGTCTGATCAGAGAGGGTGTTACTGTGAGTCGATGATGGCTTTGACTTTACTAAAATAAGGTCTGAGAAAGAAAAGTTTAACACAAGGACAGTGGGATCAGAATTTACGTGCTGCGAGAAAAGAGTTTTAACTAAATTTCCTGAAATGTTAGTACAGCTCTCCAATTTTCTTCTGGACGATGCCCAGGTGTGTGTGCAAATCTTCCCCTCGACTTTAGATACTCTGCTTATACAGATCACAAAAAGAAACAAATCTGTTTCAGCATGTAATCACCCGCACTTAAAAAAGCAAGGTGGATATCAAATACTGGTAACAAGTGGCTCTCAATTCATCTGTTCCTTGAGAACTTAGATTGGCTGAATAAAACTGAATGAATTAAGTATCTCAGGACACTCTGGAGCAGAAAAAAGAAACTAATGTCATCAGTAAAATTACCTCCAGGCAAATGTTTGCTTAGCTTTAGTCAACATCTTCTTTCCAGTGCCCATAAAATCTTTGCTTCAAGAGAACACAAAGACAACTTGCAATCTTATAATGCATTTTTAAAACCTGGCAGAGGGTATTTCCATCTTCACAGTAGGACACATAATTATATTCTCCTTAGAACAGGCTAATCTGAAACCAACTATTGCTAACTATTATCTAGTTATTGAAACACAGAAAAAAAATCTCTTTTCAAGATATTACACTCAAATTTGTTTTGGGTAAAGATCTGCCCCCCAGTAGTGGAGCCAGCTAATCCCATTGCTTAGGTAACATCAGCCCCATGCTGCTGAACTATTATCTATCAATCAGCTCACATCAGCTGATGCAGGCACCTGATGGGCTGGGAGAGGGAAGACACTCAGACAAATAAATAAAACTTGCCACACTTGCATAATAAATCAAGGCAAAGTTGCTTCTAGGACTTCTTTAAGTAATTGCAACTATTGTAAGGTAAGATTTTGTTTCAAAAAAGGGAGTAGGGGTTAACATTTGGTAATCATCACTAATATGATAAAAGGTTCCTATTACCAATGACTTAAGGACTTCTTCCCTGTAATTTTCAGTTTATGAGTATATAAATTGCTTTGTTATTTAGTGCAGGCTCCTTAAATCCTGAAGTCTTTATGCACTGGATGATAACAAATGGATCAGTTTTACCACTTATAATAGTTCAGTAAATCATGGAACAGCCTACCTTTCAGCAGAGCCATCATACAGAACTTATCACAGCAAACCTATCAGCTGCTATTTCTGACTATATATCTGACAAAACTAATTCATGCTCTGTCTTCTCATCTCCCTTGTTTTTTAACAAGGTGAGAACAGCGTTAGAACCGAGGGTGGGTAATGTCAGTGTTTTGATTTGGTGAGGGACAGGCACATCCACAGTGTGTGCTGAGCACACTTCTGCTGCTCCCAGAGCGCCACTGCTGATGGCAGCACCACTGTACAGCAGCCCTGCCACAAAAAAAGGTGAAAAATCTGCTCCTCTGCCACCTGAAATCCTGGGAACATCAACACCAGGACCAATTAGGCTGGCCAGCATCTCCAGTTTTGCTAACAGGATCAGAAAGGCCTCTGCAGCAGTGTCCTGGTGGAGGTATTGCCCATGGACCAGTGACAAACAGGCAGGACAAGTGACAAACAAGGAGACACAGGGGCAGAGTTTTAGGGAGGCACTGGAGAGGCAAGGCATGTGCTTGGAATGGAAAACCACAAAACCAATCCTGGCTATTCAGAGAGAAAAGAGGGAAAAGGAGTTACCTAAGAGGATTGAGATATCTACAGAACCAGACAAAAAGCTGATGCTACAGGTGCTAATCACTCCCAGTGTATTAGCAGTGCACAAGAACAGCCCTGAGTTAACTCCATTAACAAAACAGCTGAGTTTGGCATTTTTGAGACAATTGGTGTCTCACATTGCTGTCTCATTAAAGTTGGGTTTTTTTTATACCACATCACAATTGCAGAGTGTAAAACCTACACAGCTGCTGGGCTACTTCTTGCACAAGTAGTGGCTGTGTTTAACAGCCAGGGAACTCACACTTTACACACTGAATTCCCCAGGCAGGTACACAAAGTGATGGTCTGGCATCAGCCTGGAAACAACTGTCTTCAGAACCTTCTACTCCTCATTCTCAAGGAAAACAGAGACTGTTTGAGGGGCTCTAATGGCACCATCACATAGAGAAAAGGAAGCCGTGATGCTGCTCTTTAATAAATCAATGCCTCTTTGGCTGCCTTCCAGACCACAAAAACACTCTGGGCATCTTTGCCTGCCTTTCATTTTGTGACTTGTAGGACCCTCTCCATCATCTTGATGTCTGCAGATTTTCTCCATCGCCCTTTTTCTTTTCTTTGGCTCCTACCATGAAACTCACAGAACATTTACTTTTATAGGTCTCAGACTATATATTTCCAGAAGCCCTTGACATTTTCTGAAATCTGGCATTTGTATATTAAAGACAAATTAGTAGGGAGACAATAATTAAGGCTGCATCAGTGCTTTCCTAAAGCATGCAACATGCTGTATGCACATGCATGGCCAAATGGTTCTGGTGTTCAGAAGTGGCCTCAAATTATTTTGACATCACTTGAAAATATCTGGGAAATTTCTGTCCATCAGTCCAAACCCTGAGAGGGAACCCAGGGCATGCCAGGAGACAAAATGAGATGGAGAGTGCTTTCTGGGAGTCTGGCAGAGGGAATGTCTCCCTGGCATCTTGGAGCACCACAGATCTGTGACTGGGTGTGAATGCAGCTACCCATGGTCTGTTCCTGCTCACACTGGAAGCTACAAAGTACAAAGACTCGTTTCTAGGATTTCTTTAAACAGGACATGGCTGGTTTTGAAGAGCAGGTGTTTCTAGAAGAAAGCTAAATGCGACACAACTGCAAAGGAGTTCTTGTAGCTGAGTAGCTGCCCTCCCACACTGCAGGTAAATGCACACAGCACTGCTCCAAGGGACACTCTGGGACAGGAGACTGTGACAGCATTAAAACCAGGTCACTATACCACTTCCAACGTCCCCACACCAGGAGTATTCTTTTTCCTGGTCTTAAAAAATTTGGAGAGTATGCAGCTTCTTGCAAAGGTCAGATTTAGAACAGTTTTCTCTGCATGTTTCAAGCATTATGAATCATGTCAGTGTTCTGCTTCTAGACCCACTTGCTCAGCCAACACCAGGCCAGTAAAGCAGGCAATCATCAAAATCAACCTCTGAGTACTTCAGATTCCCCCACTGCCTTCCAGTACTATCAGAAATTCCTTCAGCAAACCCAAGCTGGATTGCCTGAATATTCATTCTCACAATTAAAAAGTTCACTTCTCATACAGTTCTTCTGCCTGAAATCAAAGTACACCATCTCCCCTTCCTCGAGCCGCCCGCCCTTCCCGTTATTAAATTGATTGTACATTAGAGATGCTGTGTTTGCCTCAGACACTCTCCATTAGGAGGGATCCAGCCTGTACACTAAATATTTAATTGGTGTTCTGAGATGCTCTGAATCTATGTATTTTCTATTTTCCTAGGGGGTTCATGGTTCACAGCAGTTGGATACTCCTTTCTCAGCAACAAAATGCAAAGTTAACTATTTCCAACAGCAGATGCACAGGTACCGATGCTGAAAAAAACTTAAACAAATTACACCCTGTTCTGAAGACAGTGACATTCTGGAACTATAACATCTGTCTCAAACCAAAATGTAGATTCTTCTGCTAGTACACGCTGATAATACTTCATGCATGTGTGAAAGCTGAGATTTTTTTTCTTTTCCCCTCTCGGGAGGGAAATTCTCCAGCAGCATCACAAGGAGTGGTTGTTCCTCCCTTCACTCTTCCACCTTTTATCAGAGACAAATCACCCACACAATGGCAATATCCTGACACAGCCCAGAGTTACTGCTCAGCTCGGAAGCACTTCCCATGACAAAAGGTTGGTGGCACTTGGACTGAGCCTAAAAGAGCATCAGCAAGGGGCAGAGCAAACACCTGCTGCTCTTGTTTTCAGAAAATCACACACCTGAGGAACAGGAGCAGCTTCTGTGGGCACAGAGCCGGTAACAGTCTGGACATCCCTTCTCTCTGGGACTACACCAGTCTCAGCTGGGCTCCCCTCACAGAGGAAGTTGCAAAATGCTGATCAAAGGCACCACAGCACTCAGTGCTTTTCACTGAGCAAGACCTTGCCAAATCACAGCGTCTTTGCAAACTGAGCTTCGCAAGCAAACAATATTAAAGCATTTCAAAAGATACTTTGATTTTTTTTGTAACATGAAATTTCATGTGCCAACACGACAAACAAGCAAAGCCCATTCAGAACTGGGTGCCCTGCTGTATTCAGTTACTGTCTCCTAAGAACACTTACATTCAGAGCAGAGGGCTAACAGGCTGGGCTTGCTTTCCATCCTGACCTGCACTTCAAACGAGGGAAAGCTCCATGAGCAGGCTCGTTAATCAATTCTTCCCAGGCAGGGAGGCTCTGGGCTGCAGGATCAGGCTGCACAGAGCCCATGTGGCCTCTCAGAGGTGATATTTGGTGTTCTCCTCTGAGCCCTGAGCGTGGCTGCTCTCTGCAGCACATGGAGTGAATCTCCACGTTCCCTCAGCACTCTGAACTAAAACTCGGAATTAAACCCAAACACTGAAGTCAGGAAGCACCAGCACCTAATTAAACATACACTAAAGCTCTCTTCGCCTGGCATGCATCTTTTAAGACTATTTCTATGTTCCAAATTCCAATCCAATTCCAAGAATTTTACATTCTTTCCTCCCCCTGGCCAAGGAAAGGCACTCCCTGTGCCTCCAGCAGGCACCTAAGCAGGGAAGGGGCTGAATGCTCCACATAAAGCATTTCAAGTGCATCAGTACCATGCTCCAGTGCCAGCAGCAAAATAAACAGTGCAAGCATTTGGGTGGGGTTCAGCTCAGAAAAACACCCAGGAACATCAATCTGCTTTTGTTATTTACTGTAATAACATCAAAAATCTTTGTTTCAACTGAATTTCCTCTATATTATATTGCCACACAAATGGTAGTATGATTACAGACGCACACTTACTGAACTCCTTTCTCTTTTTAATAACTTCAGTGTTTGCCAGCACTTTCCAAATAAAGCTTGGATGTTTCTGAATAAGACATGGAAATATATTGCCATTAATCAATTTGAAAAATGAACTTTTCCTTTCAACCTTTTTTAAATAAGAGCCAATGTTTTTCACATCATTATATATTTGGTATCATATAGGCCACAGAGCTTTCTAAAAATTGTAGAAGTCTGAGATTTAACTGTAAACCTAACACCGTAATGCACTATTTTGGAGTCTCTAATACATTTTCAAAGAAATTAGTGAAAAAAAATCTCTTAAGAAAATTTTGGCCCAGAATTATAATTTTAACATTCTGAATAGAATGTGGGAGACTAATTGTTTGCAGCCATTAGATCTGGTTTTCAAACCAGAAAGAACTGCATGGCAATGCTATCACTCCATGACCCCTCTGTTCTGAAACCCCAAAAATTTGCATACAAATGAGTCAAGAAAAGTTTTTTTTACATTTTTAACACTGATTAATATTCAAAATATTTTTACTGTCTCTCTGTAAAACTGATACTCTGGACACAAGATCATCATAACTGAAAGAAACCCCCCCAATCCCACCGTGGACTCCACATTTGCAGCTGAGCATATGACTGGAAAGGTGCCCAGCACCCAAGAACTGCACATTTCAAGGGCTTAGAAAAAATTAGATTGTTAAGGGAATTTATGGAGTTTTTTCCTAGATCTCCAGGTGTGGTTTTTTTTTGGTTTTTTGTTTTTTTTTTTAAATCTGTGTTTAAAGGTGGAAGAGAATAGTAAATAATTACAGTAAAAGACCTTTAATATATTTTGTTATCATCCAGGCAAACATAAAAAAAAATAAATCCTAATTTCAAATTAAATGATAGCTACAATTAGATTTTAAATATCTGCATTAATGGAAGCAGGAGTGTAAATGAGGTATGAGATATCCTGGAGTTGGGAGCCTAATAATTGAGCCAAAACTCCAAAAAATAAACTACCTTTTCAAAGACCACGCTGCCACGTTTTTCCTTGGGCACTGTGGCAATATTACCTGAAAATTCCTGGGAGATTTCATTCTAAAAAATAGGAAATGCCAGTTAGAATGTCAAGAAAAAAAGAACAAGGGGGGAGTTAAATTATCAAAAGGCTGCATTTGTTTTTTCTAGTGCCTACAGGTTTTAGATGCAAATGTATGAGCACAGAAGCATGTGCCTGGAATTCTCAGTAAGGAGAATGTTTACAATACCTTTATGGGAAGTAGCAAACAGATGATTGGTTATCTGCATCACATAGAGGCACTCACCATCATTTGATCATGAAAAATTGTGGGAATAAACCAGGAGATTAATGCAATCTACCTTAAAATTCCCAGGCCGTGTGTTAAGTTAAAAAAGGTACACCAGATATCAAGGATGTATCTGAACCATAAAGTATTTGGGGCAAAGGCAGTATCTTACTCCGTGCTTGTAAAGTGCCTGTAATTTATGGTGCTATATAAATGATTTTTAACAATGATGAAAACAGTTGTAGAAAGCAGTAGTTCAGAGGGTAAAAAAAAGAAAAAAGGAGAAATGAGCTGATAGCATATGAAGCAATCTACAGCACATAGGGAAAACCAACCAAAGGTAATAAAACTATTCATTATGTGCTCTTTGGAGGGCAGCTGCTCTCAAGTACCAAAGTGACCTTGAGATGAACATCACTTCTTTTACTTTCAGCGTTGTACTCAAAGAGATCTTAAGAATCCAAAGGCAGAGATAACTACTGCATGAAAGAGAAATGCTGAAAATGGAACTTGTGAGCACTGAGTGCATCTGTATTTTTGCCCATTACCTATGAATAACAACCTACGTGGCATTTGATTACATACTTGGGATACATCTGTGGCCACTCCTTCACATGAAGGGCTCACATTTCTGGTTTTAGTGGAGCACAGAAAATGCCTGTGATCTGATACACTTTGCTTTTATAGCTCCTTCTCCCTGTCTAAGCCACAGTCTTTAAAGAAAACAGAGGTGATCAAAGCTTCAAAATACACAACAGCACACAGATGTGGAGCAGAAAACATTCCTGAAACAAGGTCAGCTTCTCCCAGGGGTGAGAAACAACAGAGATGCTAAAAATCAGCAGAGCATTTTTACCTTTCTCCACTTCCTGGCTCATAAAATGGATCCTCCAGACACCATGCTACAAATATGAAAATACCAGCTCGGGATTTCTTCCATTTCTCAATCAGTGTGTCCCCCAGTGCCTGCTGATTTTGGTGATTGCCTCCGGCAAGGGGCAGGACCTTGCACCTGGTCAGCCTCATGAGCTTCACCTGGCTCCACCTCTGCAGGCCCATACAGGGAGAAGTGTGAAACTCTGGATAATACACTTTTTTCCTAAACAATTTTTTGCTGCAAGCCTTTGCGAAAAGAAGAAAAATTAGTTGTCCAAAGGTGTTTTGAAAATTCTGTACTTCACTTGTCTTCCAACATCAAGTGTAGCTCCTTCTCGAGCCCAAAACTTCAAGATGGCACAAAACTATTGTTAGCTTGATGAAGCATCAATTTTGTTTGTTTGGTGTAGCTTCCTTTTATTTATCTATCCTGCTTCCTGGGGACTACATGGAGTTTTTTTGGGATTTTGTACCAAGAAAGCCATTGCTGTTGAACACAAAGACTTGGCTTTCAGGACAAGTTGAGATTTTGCTGCAGAATAGAACAGAGCACACTCACAGTTCACTTCTTCCTACTATTAAAAATGTCGAGACTAAGAACAAATACAGACTTCTAAAATCCTGGCCTACCCAAAACCAAGATTTCTTTCTATCCAACAGTGTGGTGTATGTGCATGTCAACCACAAGTCAGTAGGACTGGATCCTTAAATGTATTCATATATATGTATAATACAAACACATACTAGTAGGTACATATTTGCAAATTAATATTGATTCATGCATTTCTGGGATTTTTTTAAAGTGAATTTATTTTTCCTTGTAATTTTGGTGCTTTGGAAAAAAACGGCAGCTACTTTAAAAAGGATAATGAAATGTTTTTGTAGAGTAGTACACCTAACCAGTTTAAACAAGTAAAGTTTAGAATGATTGTACAGAACAGATAAAGACCATTAACATCAATACAAGGACATGATAGCCATATTAAAATCAGTATTACTTCATTCTCTCTACTTGAAAGAATACTGGTTCAAGAGGTCAATGTGGCTCAGTGACTACATGTCCCTATAACACCACATTATTTGGATTGTTCATATAAATTTGTTTGGTTTTTTTCAGTTCTTACCACATTTTCAATGCCTTTCTTGTTCCCTTTAAAAATCTTGTTGCTCAGTCTGTTCTTTTACATATGAGTAAATGAAGATAGAAATCCACCATGCAGAAGGACCAAAGAGGATGTTAAAAATCCAGCCCAACTGCCTGTAGCTAGAAAGCCTTCTCTGGGTTTTCACTTTTTTTCACCCAAGTGCAAAAGAAAAGTAAATAGTTCAAGCCAACAGCACTACCCATGCAAAGCCACACAACCCCCACCCCAGCCAGAAACGCCTCATGGAAACACCCAGGGGAAAAAAAACCAACCAACCAACCAAAAAACATCACCACAACACCAACCCAAAACTTGCAAAAAACACAAATTAACTAAAAACAAAAAAGTCCCAAACCACAAACCCTCCAAACTGCACTGTAAACTAGATAGTATTTCCTGCTTGAATTCGGTGTGACACTAAAGAGACCATGATCTTTGCTAGTGAAATTGCCTCAGCAACAGCAGAGGTTGAAATAATAAGTCAGGATAGTATAAACACTGCTAAAGCTGTGCACTCAAAGGTCTGGTTTCCAGATGATCAAAGAGAAACTACAAAAGCTGTGTGAAAAAAAGAGCTCCCTCTCAACAAACACAAACTAAGCAAGAAAACCTTTCTTCTTTTCTAGGACAGCATCCCTGCTCACAGCGAGTGTTCTGCAGCAGGAGCTGTGTGCAGCCACTGCAGAAAGTCTGAACCACAAGTTGCTGTTCTGAGTGCAGAAGCTGTTCCCAAACCCAGACTGGATCCAGGACTGGGCATTGCTCATGTTTGTGCAGCCGGAGGAAGAGAGCACCAGGATATTGAATTTATGTGGGGTACTGTCTCAGCAGCCCATATATATTACCTTCTATCCTTTCACAAATTCACCACTTCCTGAAACTTCATTGCCCTAGTAAACTATTTCCTGTCCCTGATTTCTGTGTACAGATATGAGTTCAAACACACATTAAGGAGCTGCTGAATTCCAACCCAAGTGATCCTAATCAGACAGGTACTTCGTGCAAACATGGCTTCAGCCTCACCAAAAATGCCTGCAATCCTTCCGTTCCAGCAATTATGAAGCACCACACAGAGAAAATCCTTGACTGTGCAAAAACCAAAGTTGAATTCAAAAGAAAGTGGTGCTTGAACAGCAGAAAAGCCTCTGCCTGCTGTTCTCAGAGAGAGATGCCAAAACAGCACCAGGACAGGAATGGAAAGTTTTCTGAATAGAATTCCATCAAGAGCAGAGTCAGGACATTACCTAAAGGCCTCTTAACTACTCCTGAAAGAATTCAAAGAAACCTGAAGTGAGTGGCACCACTATTGAACAAAGTGCTGCAAACACTTTATTCTCCTGATCCAAGGGCCCTATTAGCAGTTAGCATTTGAAGAGAACACAATCCTTGTGCTGAGAGGCCATGGCACTTGAAACATCAACCTCAACAGTTCTCATTTCCTTGCTATTGTTTTTAGCTGCAATAATATTCAGCAACAAACTGGAGGCCAGCATTATGAGTTACTATACTTGGGAAGGCTCCTAAAATTTAGCAGAACTGCCAAACAAGACTGCAGTTGAAATTTACATTTTTCTAGTTGCCTTTTTTTGGCACATATTTATTTCAAGCTAAGTTAAAATTTAAATGAAATCACATCCCTAAAATTAACCTTTCTCCCCAGTCTTTTTTAGATCTTACTTCCAAGATTTTTTTCCTGAGCTGTGATGTGTATTGCTCTTTATAGAACCTCTGGGAGTAGAGTTGGTAAGACACTGAGAGTGAGAATACTCCAATTTCATTCCATGTCAATGTGTAACACAAATCAGGAACCAAAAATACATCTTCTTATTGATCTCACCTACCTGTATCTCCACACTACACCTACATGGAAGATGAGCACAGCTCACTGCAAGAATAACTATGGGAACTAAAGCAGGATCACTTTAAGCCACTCGTCTGGCACATCCAATGCAGCACATGTGAACTCCTAAGGAAAGGATGAGTAGTGAACACACTGGATTGACACAACTTCAGTAGTTACCTCCCCTTTAAACCATTTTTCCTTTGAGGAACACGTAATACTTGGTAGTTCCAGGTTACTCTTCCAGGCAAAACACACACACATGGTGTTCACAAATGCAGGCCAAGGGGTTTTCAGAGGAAAGGCAAAAAAGTGACATTTTTATTACTGGCCAGAACCAGCTGTTCTGTTTTGCAGAAATGCTGTGAGTTACATGTTGCTCTCTGGTAACACGACATCACTGACTCACAAAACCAGCTCATGCCCATTTCTTTGCCTAGTGTGGGAAGAGGTGGGTGGAGAGCAGAGATTCTTGGCCAACCACCACCTATCTTCTGCCCTATCACCCTGAGAAATTTCAGAAAACCCTTGAGATAATATCTACTTAACAAACCACTTCCACTCTGATTCTCTTCTTCTCTCCAGTTATTTGTTTGTTTTTGCTCAGCTCAAACCGATTATAAAATTTGTGTCTATCACTGAATCACAATGTAACACCTTAGTGCATCAGAGGAACACTGAACACAAAAATGTCAATGCATTATTCTTAGTCACTGGAGAAACCTAATGCCACAACAATGAGCTTCAAAAAGTTTATTTTAAAAAGTTTCCAAGAGCCCTCATCAATACAGCTGAGCACATTACAAACCTGACAAATTAACGCACTGAATAAAGACACAAATAAAGCTAAATACTGCAGGATCAGTGTTACTTAAAAATTATGCTGGGCATCAATGCATTTGCTTTTGTTTTCTCTCTACCTGGTATAACTTTGATATATTTTTTTGCTGCATGTTGCACTTTCTGTCTCTTAAGAAAAAATGAGACATAAGAGACAAGACAAATAGAACAATATTGAATGCAAAACTTCTTTCTCCTTGAAAATTAGAACACTATAAAAACATAAAAGTTGATATTAAATACAAGGTGACAGTAAGAGCCTGCCCTGCCTGTATTTCAGACCAGAGAAGGAACTCTGGCTGCATATAATGCATCTTGATAATAAGCACATGTGAAAGAAGCTGTTAATTAGAGCAACAACTAGGTCACTTAAAATTTCACATCAAGGAAGCTAATCACACCATTTACCATTAGACCTCATTGGTATTCACAGGAACATTTATAAAGCCTCCCAACATTAGAGTTTAAAATTGCTCTCTGCCCACCTTGGAGAGCTCATCTGGTGCTGCTGAGTCAGGACCAAAAGCCTTCTCTTCTGTAGCACAACTCAGGGCTTTCATTGTAAACAGTTAGACTGGATTAATCATACAAAATATTAAATGATGAGGTGAAGGTTGGGTAAGGCTCAGTAAGCTTTAAGTGAGCCTGTACATTTAAGTCATGTCCTTAGGCTATGATAAAAAAGAACCACTCCAGGTTCAAGTCAGACCAGCAAGGAAGGTTCAGTGGGAAGAGCAGACAGACTTCTGAGCTGTCATTGCCCTTATTTACAGCTTTATGTACTCCAAATAATCTCCACTCAGGGCTCATAGCCCAATTTTCTTCACAGCCTTAAATAACCTGGACCACACATGTTTCAGAGTCTGTTTCTCAGGCTGAAATGCAAGCAGAAAAGCACTTTTAAACAATTTGGAGCGAGCTGTGAGTTCTGTGTCTTTACAGGTCATTTCTAAAGCATCAGAATGCCAACCACACACAGGCACTCGTGAGCAGCAAGGGGCAACAGGAGAGAGAGGAGAGGAGGAGAGGGTGTGACTGTCCAAAAAGAGATTTATAAACCAGGACTGGATAACACAAAACACCAAGAAGGGGAGTAAAGAGCATCATTATTTTCTTTAAAGGAAATACTGATGAAGTGCAGTGTGTGCAGGGAGGTGGGGAGAGCAATACTGATGAGTCAATTTGCCTTTAAAAACACTTTTTTTTTTTAGTATAACTGGATTTAAGTGACACCAGATTAGAAAGAAAAAGGACATTAAGAAACACAAAAATAATTATTATTCAGGGCAGCACACTGTAATGAAAATCACTGCCAAGAGAAAGTAAGACTTGAAAAATGGCATTGATGCTTTATTTTTTAAAATCAAATGGAAATGCACCCAAGTTAGGTTATGCTATTTTTCCAAATGGAATAGAAAAACTCTGACCTGCCCTGCTAGAGATAAAATTCCCATCGTTTTTTGTATAATTTCTCATTTAAATTATTCAGGTAAAGACATTAATGTCTGCCTGGGGGCACTATACCAGGTTGGCAGGGCAAATAAGTTACATACTTGTGGTTGTTGTGAAGTTCAAATATTGAGTAGAAAAGGGTTAAAATACACAGGCTTCCTTAATTATTAGGATTATTATTCATTATAAATATAATGTATAATGGCCAGAGGCTCTAACATGAATGAGTTCCATTACTCTAAATGCTTTATTCCAGAACAGTGACATGCTGCTTGGCATTTACAATTTACAAGGCAGTGAGACAGATAAGAGGTGAGAAACGTCTGCAGAAATTATTTTAGTCAGACTTGGATATTTCTTTCCATAGCCACACAATTGATGCCTTAAGTTTTAGCTTTCATATTTTTTCAGATTCTGCACTGCCTTAGTGTGTGACTCTGAACTTCATATAAAGTGTTGGCAAGTTCTCCTCAGTTCAGTCAGACAAACCAATCCTTTTCCAGCCCCAGAACCAAGGACACCACTGCAGCTCCAGGCCCAAAAAGTGCAAACAGCAGGGAATTGAGGAGAGCAATCTGGGAGGATGGGACTGCATCACCTGGAGCTGGAATTGGACAACTAACCCCAATAAGGAAATGGACCAAAAGTTATAAAAGTGTGAAACTCATGACCCAGGGTCCATCTTGGGTGTGGCCCTGGCTGGGCTCTTGTACTGCCCAAAGTGAATCCTTTGAAGGCCTTTTAATAAATCTCTACTTTATTCCTTTAACTCTGCCCAGCCTCTGTTCTAGGTAGCCTCTCAAGGCATCATAATGACTAATTATTTATTTACATTATTATGCTTTTAACAAGCTTCTCTTTTGACACGTTTTTATGACTCTTAGACTAAGGAATTACTAGAGAACCAAAAAAGGAGAGTGGCAGACACTTTCATCTTAGACTTAGCAAGGAAGTGGGAGCTATTATATCTTTTTTATTGTATTATTAGATGATCTAACAATAATCTAGTTTACTTGGTTTAACAAACAACAGGATGCTGGCATTTTGTTGTTTCAATCCTGTTTCCTTGCTCTATTTCAATTCTTTCAGCTGGGATGAAGCACCACTTTTTGTGAAGAGACTGCCCCACTTCCGACTACTCATGGCAGGTCACAAACCCCACAAGAAAATCCTGCAGGCCTGCAAAACCTGATTCAAGCAATGAAACATTTCTTTAACAGCACTGCTCAGTTAGGGAGCCAACCTAAAAGTGGCAGAATGGTCAAGTGACACCCTCAGAGTGTTCAAAGTGCAACGTGTCCACACAGTACATTTAAATTTCACTGTGACCTTTTGTCACAGCAGATAAGCTGTGAAAGCCACAGGGGATCTCTGGCACAGGAGCAGAATTTACACCAGAAACTGTGTTCAGTGTAACAGGAACATCACTGGAGCTGTGGAAGAAGATGTACCTAAATCTGGTGGGTTACAGACACGGTTTTGTCTTTAGGTGTCAGGTTTTGCTCTGCCACAGAGACAACCTGAGCTCATTGTTAGACATAAATGTGTAATACTGGAATAGAAAGATACATCAAAGTTCCACTGCACCACATCTTTTGAAAAAGCACACAAATTTACTGGAAGAAAGAACTCGTTGCCTCCTCACGTTATATTTAAAAACAATATTTTCCTTCATTCAAGCGAGAAAATAAAAACAATAAAAAGAAATGAAAGAAAACTTTCTTTGTTCTCAAGGCACTGCTACCTCTTGAAAAGCTTGTCCTTCAGGTACTATTGCAATATTTTAGCTTTGACAGCTGCTCTGTTGAGACATGACTACTGCTAAAACAAAGCTTTGTCACTCCAGCTCCAGTACAATGCAATGCAGTCACATGCCAGCAGGAAAAGGATTGAGAACAATAAATGATGCATTGTTCTTGCATAACTTGTTTACCAAAAATCCCATTACAAGTGTGCTGAGGACCAGCTGAAGCATCTAGATATGTTGATGGAGTTAATCTAAAGAATGGCTGGATGGACAAGAACACTGCACCATGTACTTTAAGACAAGTACATTCTTTATACTTGCAAGTCATGCAGGCACTGCTGATGCTTAGTAAACAGCAAGCAAACAAATAAAAAGCTGCTTTTCCTATTTCCAACAATATTATTGTTTGTATAGAAATTTACCCTTCCTTCAGGCCTGCCTCTCCCTCTCTACTTGCATGAGATATTTCAAGTAAATACTCATCACTTGCTATCAATAAATGTAGGTCTATTAAGCAAAACTCAGGTGACCAGAAAGCTTTTGGGTGGTTGGGTTTTTGTGGTTTTGTTTTTTTTTTTTTCTTTTAGTTAGTGAAGGCTCTTATACTTTCCCAAGCAAATACCAGAATCAATCAAGAAATATTGCAATGGCAAAGCATCTTCAGGGATCTGTAGCATCTAAAGGCAGCAGAGACTAAAAGCTGTTTAACATGGTCACTCTAATACAGGAAAAAGGGAAAACTAGAGAGGTCAGCAGCTTGGGCTCAGGAACTCCATCTCCTTACAGACTGCACACAACCAACAGACACACTGAAATACCAGCCCCTCACAGCCCTGCCACTGACTCCTCTCTGGAAGCACACAGCCTACAGAAACCACAGGATAACCTGTTCTTGCTGGGAACAGCCTGAGTGCAGGAAGCCTGGAAGCACTGTGACCTCTGGCACTGCTTAGGCTGCAGGAGCAGCACAGGAGGAGCTCACTGAGTGTCCCACCAAGGGGCTGGCACTTACTGCCAAACCTCACCACATTGCAGAAAAAAACCTGGATCTGTCTAGCTCCTTTATACTGAAAGATGTACAATATTTACCAACAAACAACTAATGAACTAAATATGTTCCTCTTAAATTAAGTAATTCATCTGTCAATAGCACAGACTAGAATCTGTTTATGTTTTAAAGAAACAGAACATTTAGCATATCATTGCACTTACCCTTAGCTGTTCTCTTTCACAACTCATCTGTTGTTTTGAACTCTATAAGGGGAAAAAAGAAAAAAAAAAGCCAAAATAACTTTGAAAGCATAACATTCTTGCCACAACAAAGCTGCTAATCTACCTATCTTACACACATAAATATTGGAAATGTAGCCATTTACGTAAACACAATATTGTCCTGTGCATCCACACAGAATCATTATTGTAAGAAATATGTCTTTTCAATTTATATTTTAAATGTACAAATAATACAAAGGTCAAAATAAAATTAACACCATAACCCACAAAAAACTGAAGTAGAAAAGAATCTTGTTTAGATTTTAAACACCTGATTGGCAGTCCAGTTCAGGAAGAAGCTTTCCTCCTCCTGTGTTCTACCACAAGTCTGTTGTATTTGTGAATATCCCTCTGCTTCAATATGTGATATATTCACAACACAGCTCAGGAATAAAGATACAGAAGCTTCAAATAAATGATAACACTTTCCTATGAAAACATCCAGTTCTGATCTGGTGCAAAAGTCACTCTGAAGATTATTTGATGCCACGTATATATTTTTTTTCCATACTACTGTTTGTGCTCTGCCAGATTTACAAGGAACACTGTTCAGAGTGTGAGGGCTGCTGGCTGGCAGGACCTCACTCCCTGTGACAGCAGACACGGGGCAGTGGCAGTGGCAGCACAACCTGGGACATCCCAGCTCTGCCAGAAGGAAGAGGCTCCTCCAGGAAGAGCTCTGGAGCAACAACTGCCCTGAAATCCCTGTTCCCAGGCTGCCTTCCCAGCTCCCTGGGGTCTAACTCAGCCATGCACCAGGACCTCTGGCACCAAACTTTCAAAGCTTTGCTCAGGAAGGCACTCGAGTGTTGATTTGTCCATGTGGAGTGAGGGGTTTTGTTTGGCTGGGTTTTGTTTTGTTTGTTTTAAATAATTTTAGAATAATTTTAGAATCATTAGGGAGTATAATTAGCCTTGAAAGTGTCATCACTGTCAGTTCTGTCATTAGTGTAGATGGCAAACAATCCACAAAACATGAAATTGGGCACAATGTTTCTGAGGATATCTTCACATACACTTGTCACTGCTTTGTGCTTAGAAACAGTTAAAATACCAACAATACCCATTTGTAGAAGATATTTTAACTCTGTAGTGATAATGAAAATGGCAACTTCTCAGTCAAAGTTAGGTTACTACAAACAAAATAAAACTGCCTGGTTTTCATCACAGAAAGTGTCCTAAAAAGTACATTACAGGCTTAACCTTCTACTTGTATAGCAGAAGTTTTACAACTGAGTCCTGTATGAAAATACAAACCTAAGAAAAACAAATGCTCTTTGAAGTTCCCAGCAGGGAATAAAAAGAAAAGGAATTCAGCATAGGTCTAATTACAATTCCCCTAATGAGTCAAATGAAGTGCAGCTGAAGTGACTGTCACCTGCAGACTAAGGATTCCACTTTTCCAAGTTCATGACTTTACATCATTTATGAGTCACTTTAAGGTTGTATTAGTCCACATTGCAAGCGTGCTTGCATAAGTCTCAAGAGTTAATTTCAGACCTGAATTCCACACAAACCTCTCCACCTCGATTAAAAATAAATAGAATGGAATATTTCAGTTGGAAGGGACCTACAGTGATCATCTAATCAAAGTTAGAAGTGAGTTTGGGTTGTTTTGTTCAGGGTCTTTATTATTTACGTTTCCTGTGTTAAGAGATTTTAACCTCTGGTGGTGGGATGGAGGGGGAAGATTTGGAATGCAGGAAAGGTGAAATTTCTAAGATAACAAGAAAAAACTGTCTCAAATACTCGTAGAGTGGAACAAACATAGTTATTGGCTAGTTAAGCAGATTGTTAATTTTGTGTGTTAGTTAGCAGCTATTTACTACTGTAATTTAAAACATAAAATATCTAACATCTCAGACACCAGAAAAATTGTATTTAGGATGGGAAAGAAGTGTTTATGAACAGTGGGAGAATAGAACAGAGAGGCAAAGAGTGAGTGAATAATAAGATGACCACATCTCAACATTCAGCTGCTCCTCCATATCTGGCAGCACAACCAACAGAAGAAAACCATCAATTTACTTTAAAACAAACAGCTCTCATATGAACGTGAGAGCATTATTTTAAATTATTTGATTCAACCACCAGCAAGACATTCAGCTTACTCTGAAAGGAAAAAAAAACAAAACAGGGAGACAGGACACATCAATGGTGGTAATTGCCTTGGTTCCAAGTTCAGCAAATGGTTGATTCCAAAATGTGCTTTAGCTACAGCACCAAAATCCATTTCAGAGCTGGCTTCCCTCAAAGTGAACATCCACCTAGACAGCTCCCTCATCCTAGCAGCTTTCCAGAAAAAAACCAGCAAGGTTTAGTGATAAGGCATTATTAAGAGGAGATTAAAAGGGGAAAAAATAAACTAGCTAAACTTACCTTAATTAAAAAAAAAAAAAGAATCCATAGTTCAAACACAGATGCCATCTGCCTGTCTGGCCCTCTATTTGTCAGATGAAGTTTATTAAAATACATCTGGGAAAGGCTCATTTGAACACGAGCAGCTCTCTGAGCATTTCACCTGTGCCAAATTTGCTCCCTCATTTTGTCTTTTTTGTTATTTGTGCCAGTTTAAGAGAAACATCCTGGCAGTACTGAGCACTTAAGGGAAAACATAAATAATGCATTTACAATATGTAAACCTGTACAGATAAATGAGAAAACCTGAAAGCCATAACATATTTAATTAATGATCAAGAGAGCCTAGAAGCAAACCTTGTGCACATCCTGCAATTTTAAATACGTTGCTTCTCAATCCTAAATTTACTTTGTTATGGCTCTGGACTGAAACATATGCAATTAACTATTTATTTATTTTAGTTTAAGACTGGTCAGTATGTTGAGTGCCATTGTGTCAAGCTCTCACATACTATGAGTTTAGTGGAAGAATGCCTAAAAGATTCATTCCCTTTAAAGGATTTTGACAAGAAAAAGTTTTGAAAAAACTATAGGCTCCTTTATAGGAAAGCGGTTTTAGAAGACACTCGTGCTGTTAGGCTCCATCATTTTAAACCAAAAAAGACCCTTTGGAAATACTGTGCAACCTGTGGGTATCATTCTCCAGTGAGTTCAGGACTTGAATAGAGAAGTCTGTGTTGTTTTCTTTAAGTAACAGTAGCAGGTGGGAGACTGAATATCTGTTAAATATATTTATCAGTTATCCACTCTTCATATAGACACACAAGCCCTGAGGAAAGTGGGACCCATCTCTGCACGAATGGAGAGACTGAGGGAGCAACAGGATTCCTGCAGGTGTTAGGGAATACCAACAGTCCACCTGGGAAGGGTTTTTGCTGTCAAGTTTGTTCAGTGTCATTTTAAAGAAAGAGTTTAGGTGATTGGGAAAAGGGAACAATAGGAGGGTAATAAGGTTATTTACAGAAAGTGCCTGCTTACATGTAAAAGAATATTTCTGTTGCAGTTCAACCTTCCCAAGTATTGGTTTTACATTTTCAAATTCAAAATGTTTTCAGGATTGAGGTTATTTGAAACAGAGCACAGTCCCAGTGGCTGAAAATTAATTGGTGAACATCTTATCTTCTAGATATTTTACCACAACTAAACATGCGTGGTAAAGGAAAGGCTCCCTGATATTGCTGCCTTTCTTTTTATGCCTCAAAAAGGACAGGGCAAATACGATTACCAGAATGTCAATAACGTGTCTGTTTTTATCACTACAGTCAGTACCCACACACGAACTGGGGAGCTTGAGAGCCAGGTGAGCAAGGCTTGGCACTGAGCAGAGCCACAATGCCTTGACCACAACCCACCTCCCAGCTGGTGGCTGCTCATCATCTGACTGAGAAATCATCTTTCTCCTCATTCATACACAGATTAAACAGCTGAAATCAAACCACAGATTATCCTCTCACGGTTGCAGCAGTTGTGTTTCACCAGACACTTTGAGGCAGCCCATACCATTCCATACTATCTGCAGAATCCATCTGCCAGTGCTTGCTCTCATTAGACACTCATCAGACTGGAAAAGTCTTCTGTCAAAAATTAAATGCTTGGGTTTGCTCCCTGCCATGTTACACAAAAGGGCTGTGCTGCACAAGGACACACACCATGCTGATTTCATTTGGAAACAGGCACTTCACTGCATCTTTTTATTACTTATTAGTGTTCATTATCTCATTGCCCTGCAGAATTCAGAAGAAGTAATACTCCAAGTTATTTAATATGTGGAAAGAGTGCAGGCTTGTACATAAATGTATAAATAATATTGTGTATTAGTCTAAAACTGCCTCTCAGTACTACATGTGAAACCCCAAAACGCGAGTGAAGAAACAACATCCATCCCAAGAGCTCACAATGCCACAAAGTAGAGCCCAAGGTGCTCAAACACAGAGGACGCATTAAAAATACCAGTAATTGCATAAATATACAGGAGGAAATGAACTGGAAGTGGGGATTTCAGAGCCTTTGGTAGTCACTTACAGCAACATCTAGAAGCTTTCAAACATAACATCAGCATTTTTTCCTCGAGGAGTAACTGAGATTGTCCTTTTCCACTACAAGATTCCTAAATTTTTATGGACATGTCTCCTGAAAGCCTCCAGATGTAGGGGACAACCTACCGACTTTGTGTTCCATTGTGTTTCTAACACAAAGGGGTACAGAATGTATATGTCTATGCATATGCAAATTCTTTGCAGAACAGAGAGCTTCGGCTTTCTCTTGGCTAGGTATGTGTGCTTGCATGCACAGAATTTTAATTTCCTGGGGTTTTATTACCACCATCAGTTACTGTGCTCCAGCAGAGGCTGGAGGGACTGATTTATTCTCCAGTGCCCTTGGCTGGGTATTGTATATCGACTGGTGCTGCTGTCATAAATATATTTGGGTGAAGAACTGTCTCCAATTCCGTGGGTAATACTAAGCAGAGTTAAGGTTTCAAGTGTCACATACAAGTGGGTTTATTTCTACTGGAAGAAACAGGCAATTATTATGGCCCATTGAGCTCAGATTAAGCATTTCCATCAAAAAAAAGAAAAAGAGCCTAGTGCTACAATCCTTGTAAAGCTGTAAATGCAAATGGGGACCATCTCATCATCCATAAAAAATAATCTATAGTTTTATAGGCTTTTCTCTCTCTCCTTTTCTTTTTGCCCTCAAATCAGCAGCATATTCCAAACAGGATCATTTTATTGAGACAAGAAAAAGTTGAAAATCTCCAAAAATAAAAGAGAAACACTTTTAAAGATTTTTACGTTAAAACAGTTTGTAGGCAATTATTTCCTTTTGCAAAATGGCTCCTTTAACCAACTGAGAAGCCTTAAAGTCCAATTTTCACCTTCTCTTAGCTACAGGATAAGATATATTTCTTCATCAAGATTTTCTATATTGCTTGAACATCACGGTTACCTAAAACAGGGGGTTTGGGTTTTCCTTTGGGTTTTTTTTTTTGCTTTCATTTTTGGTTTCTTGGTTTTCTAACAGCTTTAGCTCCATGTCCAAAGCATGCTGCAGATCACAGAGACATATGTGACCAAATTTGCCTCTGGCTCCCTGAGAGTATTCAAGGAAACTCGAGGTGCTGCAACAGAGCCTGGAAGTTCCTCCTTTTCCAACATCCCCGTGAGCAAAATCCCTGCAGGATGGCACAAGAGCAGCCAGCACTGCAGCTTTCCCCGTGCTCACATCCTGTGGCACAGTTGGTCCCTGGTTTTCACACCCACTTTGGGAGCTCTGCGTCTGTGCCATGACCTTGTGGAAAGGATGGTGCAGACCAGGACAGTGCTGGGTTTAATTTGGGTCCACACTCTGTGCACGACCAACCCTTGGACATTAAGGCTCTGGAAAGTACCTTACACAGGACTTCAACTTAAATTAGGAAAATGGTTTTGAAGAAAATATCTCTTACAAGTAGCATGCCAGAGAAACACTAGTGTGGGAAAGCCTCAAAATGAAATTCTGGATGTAGGCTCTGCATGGAGCAATCCCATGAGAAACTTGATCTATGGTTAGTACTCAAATATAAACTCCTTTCATACCTAAAGGACTGGCCATAGTGCATTTAATTTCCCTGCATAGCACAGGAAATATTATACAGGATAATCTGAAGGCAAAGGCAATGCACTACAAAGAATAAATGGACACTATGAAAAACATAATTAAAAATACTGTGATGTTAAAGCAGCAAGCAGTATAGAACTAAAGTGTGTTACCTCACAACGTAAACAGGCCCAAACCAAGCCTGGCATATTACAGGTTCACTGCAGCACAAACAACTCCTGTTTCATAAGCATATCGTTATTACAAGAATTTGTTCTTGTAAAATCTTGCACCTTTGGGGAAAAGGGTTTTAAGTTTCTTTACTTAAAGACTCTGCAGAAAAAAATGCAGATAATGGTATGAATACCAATTCAGTGATAAACTCTGAAGCTAGTGTAAACACAGAATTGGAGATACTAATTAATATCTGAGTATCAGGTACTGCTGAATTCTGAGGGTCTGTATTACCCAAACAAGGCAATAAATCTGATGTGCTGCATAATGAGTTTTCTGAAATAAAGATCGTGGAGAGATATGACAACGAAAAACTATAGGCCAAGAATGTATGGTAAAATGAAAACAGGGTTTAAGCAAAAAACTCCACTTTACATACAATTTTTTTCTAGATAATTACTACTAGTCTGTTAAGGTGGCGGTCGTTCCAGCTGCAGGGAAGGACTCAGAGAGACCCTTCAAGGCAGAGCAGAGAACAGCAGCCTGACAATGAGGATATCACCAGAGACAGGCATGGATTTGCAGGCAATTACCAAAGCCAGCTATGTTACAAATTGCTCCTGCAGACACGGCCTGCCTGCTATCAGCAAACATCTGCAAGCCTACTCCTGTGCTCCTGTGCTGATAAAATAAGCCAAGTTCTCACAGTCACCCATGCTTGACAAATTACAAAAAGCCCAAAACACAGCTTTTATCTGGCAGATGCAGATTATTGGCTGGAGAGGTCATTACAGGAGGAACTGGTCTGAGAACCCAGATACTGCCAGGTCAGCAAGAAGCCAAGGAACTGACAGATAGCCAGACTTTCATTTGTACCCTTCTCAGAGCTGCTCTTTTTCCAATTAAAACATTAATCTTCAGAGTGTCATAAAGTGGAAGGCTCTGTGTGTATGGGTGTATCTATACATGTAAAATAGTTTATTTTATATGAGGTGATCCAAAGCATACTAAGTGGTCATTCTGCAGTATTAACCTCATAGATCAATCATCAGCAAATTGATCTGCAAAACTTACTTTATTCATCTGCAGATAAAAAAAAGGAAAACCTTAGAATGTTTAATGTTAACAACTATTTCTATTCTAGGATTGTTTCTAAACTGATAGATAATTAATAGCATCCTATTATAGTGTAATTTAATTGGGTAATCAAGCTATTGATTTTTTTTCTTTTGTTTTGGGTTTTGTTTCTTTATAGACACAGATACAGACATGTACTTTATATACATATTCTTGTCAGTAAAATTTGAATGGAAAAAAGAGGTGAAGACCATGAAGTGCATTAAAATCAGTCTGGTCTCATCTATCATTCTACCTAAAACTTGACATTCTGGTGGATAACTTCATTACTTATGAAGCACATACATGCTGCTTATCTTTAGCTCTTGGGAGAGAATTTCAAGGATGTGAATGCAAGATGAAAGTTGGTCATTAGTAGCCACACACATTTTCAATAGGACAATAGGTGTAATTTAAGGCATTAATGACATTTAGATCCCTTTCTGTTTCACACTGGAAACGCAGTGTTAGGTTCTGTGCTTGCACACACAAATCAAAACACCAGTGCTGTGCTCCTTGCCACACTTACCAGGGCTTTTCTGCTATGAATCTTTTGAGAGAGGCAGAGGTTGCCTTTGCTGCGCTAATTTATCAAGATGTGGACTCTGCAGGTGAGATTCTTTCCCTAAAGCACAGTAGGAATTATGCTTTGGTGAAGTTCAGAGAGAGAACTTCACACCCTGTGTGTGATGCTCAGTAAATACACCCAAAATCAGGAGTGTGCTGTCTTTGGTTTTAAATCAATTAGTCCCAGAGGGTAAACCATGTCTGTCCCCCTGCACTGGGGCTGTTCTTACCCTCACAGCACGAGCCCCACCTGGCTCTGCACCAGGGCTCACTCCCCCTCTCCCTCACACAGCTCCTCTGGCCATTCCTCTGCCTGCAAGAAGCTTGCATCAGCAGAAAGAGGAGGCAGAAATTTAATGAGCTCTAGGACCAAGCCTGCCATAAGGAGATTTTTACATAGTTTTTTACAACTCGGATAATGTTCCTCAGTGGAACTGTAGGTTGTACAAGCAGGCAGAATGTTTGGCTCTCAGAGCCACAAACCAATCACTTTGGAAAGCTGTTGGTACTCACTCGTAGCCCATGTAAAAAATCCCGTTTTGGTTCTGATTTGTACTGTAAATCTTACTTCCCAGAGGCAGTACTCTGCCCTTGCTTACAGCAACAGAATTGAAGAGGAACTCTACTGAAATGAGTAGCTTAGACTTTGTGATTTAAAGAAGAGTAAAACTCTTCTGGCAGTCATCTGAAGAATAAATCCTGTTCCTTGCATTTATAAAATTGCTGATAGATTCACTGTGTCTCAGAGTATTCCAGAGATGTGGCAAGGCAGTGCAAGTGCTTCTGGTGCTTACACCCAGGGATCATTATGTAACAACTTGCAAGAGTTTTCCAGGTTCATGATACCAGTAAGAAATCACAGATGTAATTTTGGGCTAGATGACCTTTAAAGATGCCCTACAACCCAATGTATTCTGTGACTCTAAATAAGCAATACAAGCAAAACCAGTAAAGCACTGATGCCTTAAGATTTTAGCTTTGATATTTTGCAAATCCTATACTGCATTAGTGCATAGCTCTGAACTCCATATAAAATGTAGTTAACTGTCTTCGCATTTTGGTTAGACAAAACAATTCCTCTGGGCCTGTGATCCAAGGACACACCACAGCCTCAGGCCCCGAAAAGTATAAACAAAAGTGAGTTGGAGGGGAGTAAACTGGGGTATATACTTCATTACCTGCAGCTGTAATTGGAGGATTAACCCCTGATGTTCATGGACCAAACTTATAATTGTGTGAAAAACTCGTGCCCATTGTCCATCCTGGGTGCAGCCTCTGGGAGAATCCTGACTGCCCAAGGTGTGTCTGTTGAAGGCCTTCAATAAACACCCACTTTTATTCTCTCAATCTTGTCTAGCCCCTGTTCCAGGCAGCCACTCCAAGGCACCAGCACAGGCTGTGCAGTGTGAGCAGCCACACCCACGGTGCAATTGCTCTTACCCAGCTCTGCTGCCCCAGGGTGACCACAGGTGACCGAGGCTGTCCCTCTCGTGTCCCACATCAGAACAGCACAGGTATGATTTACACCTCCTTCACCCAGAGCCACACACTGAGCTGAACTAACTCTGCACACCCTTGCTCGACTGAAGAACTGCACCTTGAGGGAATAATTTTCCTGAATAGTCCAAATTCTTTTCCTTCTTGGACAGATGCACCTTTCAGACCTTAGCAGCGTTTATCTGGCCTCCCAATTTGCCTGTGGCTACCAAGTGAAACAGCTCGTGACAAAGCCAAAGTTTCTTGGAGGCACCAGCATTGGCATCCTGAGAGGAAAGTGTTTTATTCTGCACGGCCAATAACTGCACAGGGAAGGAAGGGCAGAGTACCTTAATCTCCTCTCCTAAACAGCTTAACTAACTATAGAAGATGCAGCGCCTCGCATTCAATAACTGCTCAGTGCTTTGACTTGTTCCAGGAACGCATTACAGAGACTGTCAATAAACTTTAATTAGCAATATATTTTTAGTGGCACTGCTACAGCTTGCTGAAATGAAACATTTCTCACAAGAATTTCTAAAGCTTTCCTAAAAGAAACCTTGACACTTAATAATGAAAGACATTTAGAGATTGTCATATAACAGCATCCATTAGGGCACTGGATTCTTCTCACTCAGAAGTGGTAAGGTTACCTTCAACATGTAAGTCTCATTTAAAGTACTCTTTACTTTTCTGTTAAGAAAATGAGCAATCATTGGCAAAAATCAGGTGGAGCTGACAAAGTTAAACACTTTCTTTCACCTTTTAATGAGACCATGGCAATGGCCTTACTGTCCTAAAAATAGCCAAGGAGAGAGAAACATTTAAAACTTGTGTATGTGTGTGCACCTGCATGCACACCCAGGCTCATTTTGCACAGGAAATGTCACATTCTTCAATGACCTTCGGGATAACAAGCTTGAAATTGCAGCTTCAAAACTGCATCGTGTCTATAGCTTTTGAAATAATTGCAATGGCACGTTGCATGCCATCCTCATGCATCAAAGTGCTGCTCCCAACACCTCCAAAAACTTTGTGACGAGCTATGACGAGGTGAGGTAAACTGTGACCTGAAACCCTGCCCCTTGAGAAGGCAGAGAGAAATCTTTGACTGCATAAACTGTATGAAATATCTAAATATCACCTCCTTTTGCAATAAATATAGCCTCTTTTCTTCACGTAACTATACATATCTTCACTTTTCTGCCACACCTTGGCCCAGATTGAAAGTCATCAAGGACAAAAAATTCCAGCTACAAGTTTTGTCACATTTATCTACAGCTCTATATACAATAGAGATGGAGAGAGGGAGAGAGAAGCATCTCTTCCACCTGCATGTGTGTCTGTGTGTTTCCATTAGAGAGGGAACGACTCATTCCCAGATCACAATACACATGATCGATATAACAACTGCACACACCATTCAGAAGGGACATTTCACCTTCATTTGCATGCAGGTAACACTCCCAGTGAGGTGCCCCAGCCTGTCTGTTCAACACAGCACAGCAGCAGCCCCAAGCAAGGTGTCATTTACCCTCTGCTTTTCATTCATTTCTCTCCAACGTTTGGAACAATCCTGTGCTGCTGCTTTTACATCTGAATTTCTATAACTTCCTACACTAAACTTCGCATAAAGATAAACATGCAATACTACAAAAAGTATTTTGACTTGCAAATTATTTCTTTTGGTCCTCTCTTTTCCTCCCAGAAATGCTGTATTAACAGAGATGAAGCAGCAAAGCTAAGCCAAGGCCCTGAGGTGAGTCCCACACCTGCAGGAGTGTGCACATGACCTGAGAGGTGTTGGGTCAAGCTGCTCAGACTGAAACACACCCCTCGTTCAGCCAGCTCGCTGGGACCCCAAACAACTCCTCTCACTCAAGCAGGAACAACAAAGTACCAGCAGAAATCATTGTGGGCTCCTCAAAGCTCTGATGTAGGTGGCCCTCGGGGAGAACTGTGAACAGGAGAATTGCAAAGAGCAGAACCAGTGAAGTTCCGTGTGGTTATTCGGATTAATCACAATCTGGTCCAGTGGACCCAAGATCCAAACAAACTCATTATTTTTAAGCTAGGGAGCCTTCAGTTGTGCCACATTTTTGAGCCTGGGATTAGTTTATGAGACAAAATGATTTTTAGTGCTATGATGCAGAAGGCATTCTAGTCTGCTAACTACCTGAAACACCGAGATCAATTCTGAGAGTAAAACATCAATTACCTCACTTACTGAGACAGGATAAGCAGCAATTAAAAGGGTAGGGAATGCTGCTCTGCATGAGGTTACTTGTCTGCTTTTTCAGTATATCACAGCAATTGTTTTGATTTCTAATTGTGTCTAGAGACTGCAATTCAGGCCTTTTACACCTCAGCGTGCAAATTCTGAGACAGGGGTATCTCATTACTTAGATAAAAATTCCTGATGTGTCTCAAGAAGGCACACACAATTACAAATAACAATTAATTTGCATTATGAAAAGAAACTTTTGCTTAAGAATTATGACCTGGGCTCAGCTACACTGTAACACCCATCACAGACAAGTAAGTCTAAACTATGGCATTTCTGGCATTTAACCCAAACTTACATAAACAAATAAGTCCTCCAGGAACTGAGCACCTCTAGAGAAAACACAATCTTTGTCTTCAACCTGCTGCATGGCATGAAGGTTTCTGAAGTTTGGAAGTTTAGGAAGGTCATGGGATATTCTTGAAAGCCTGTAAACAATGAGCAAGTGTCCAACACAGGAGGGAAAAAGCTGCTGCTGGCTCACACCAAACAGCACTGACAAACTGGGCACAGGTCACAGGCAGCAAGAGCTTCACACAGGCCCAGAGACAGCAAAATGTTATTGAAGTGACCCAACAGGCAGCTGAACAGGTATCCTTCCACACCTAGAGCTGGACAACAACTCCGTGATGGAGACAGCCCTTCACCAGATTTGCCAGGCCATCAAAAACAATGGAAAGCTCTGCAGGGATGTTCTGCTCAGTAGTGCCCTGATGGTTTCTCTGAACCCCTTCAGGTGCTGGGCTGGGTTTTAGGGATCTGAGCCCTCCAAACAACCCAGGCATGTGGCTCAGGTTCCCAGAATCTCCAGCAGCCAATTGCCAAAAGCCAGAGAGGGAGCTGGAGACCCCAAATCACAGAGATTCAGTGGCTCTAAAGCATCCCTGTGGTAAAGCTCTTAAAATAAAGCTCCATTTTTAAAAGTGTAATTTAAAAAAAAATTCTTTCCTTTCTAGATAAAGACAAAAATCTGTTCTACAACATCAGATTATCCATTAAATTGGATTTCCCCCCCCCCCCTTTTTTTTTTCTTTTTCCCCAGCCTGAGCTCTCACTGTACCTCTGTCTGGTTGTTGGTGAAGATAAAGCCCTCTTATAAAAATGAGAACCCTCCTTCTGGACTCTCCCCTTGGCAGGTGTGCAGCAGTGTGACAGGTTACAGATGCACACTGGCACGAGAGCCACACTTCTAGCTCAGTGCATGCTGCCCATGCTAGGAAGGAGCAATAATTCATTCAAATGACTGCACAGCATTCTTTACTAAATAAAGCCAGACTTAAAATACATCATGGAGATGTCTTGCTGGTTGTTTTCTATTTTTTTCTCCCTCAAGCCTTTCATTTGAGTCCTGAAACACTGTAATTCATACGTGTACATTTAGCAACCTGGAGACTTGGGATTAATGCACTGCAAAGAAGGGGAAAAAACCACCAAGCAACTTTCACCTGTGCAAGTCTGATAGGTATCAATCATGAGAATTCTTTTTATCTAAAGTGAATAAAAAACCACCTTGATTTTACAAAAAACAACAAATCGTGAGCATCTATTAAACAGATTTTTTTCTTTTCCTGCATATTTTATAGTGGTTCTCAGTGCTGCTCAATTCCTGGAGCTGAATCTCCTGAGTAAGCACTATTTGACCATATCTTAGAATGTGTGTGTGTGGTTTGCATTCTAAGGCTAGGGCCAACATTGATTTTATTTCCTCTTAGTATTTTATAGTTATTAGACTGCAACAAATTTTTCCTAAATCAAGAATGGTTTTAAATATGGACGCCAAGAAGGAAAGGCACTGCATCTGTACTTTGCCATAAATTGAGTGTATTTGTGATTTTTTTTTAATTAATTTTTTTACTGTTAGAGTTAGAGGGGAGATAACTTCTTAGTTTATGTACCAGCTCCTCTGGAAAGCCAAGGGAGCCTTTGGAACACTGGAAACAGCCATGGACTGCTGGGTCTGGCCTCGCCTTGCACCTCACCAGCTGTTTGCTCTTTGCTTTACAAGGAACAGTGTTGCCACCATCTGTCTTTAGGAGAAAAGAAACTGAAAAAAAACCACACACACACAAAAAACCAAAACCAAACCAATAGCAAAACCAAACCTATTGAGAAAGAAAGGAAAAAGGGGAAATACTTTTCTCAAAGCAAGTCAAGAGCATAAGCAAAATGGGGGAAGGGGTGTGGGAAAGGATTGATATCATATCCATAGGGATTATAATGGGAAATGGACATTGCACAGGGAGAGTGGGGAAGGAAGATGAGCAACTTTTAGTTTTATTTGATAGTTCTGAACTAATTATATAAGAAATATATCTATAATCACTTCTTTTTGAGAAGGAAAAAAGTTCAGCAGCTATCTAGGTATTAGAAAAAAAAACCTTTAAGGTTTCATACATTCTTGTTGTACATGTCATGTTCCAGCTTCAGTAATGTGGAATGCCTGGGGCCCAGAGAACAAGAGAAGAACTATTCTTCATTACCAGGTTATATAAAATCCCTCTGATGTCTGGAATTATTTTCTAAAAATGAAAAAGAATACTGCAGTCCATTTTCACTGCATTTTACTCCTTGTAATGCTCAATAACCAAGTTTCAAAACCCATTTTTCCTCTGTTGTTCAGAGGCAAGGAGGAACACATGAAAAGTGACTGCTAGCCAGGTGAGAAATTCCCCTTCCTGCTGAGCCTTGGTAATCAGCTCTTACTAAGCTCAACAGCCCCACATGGGATCAGGATAGCACAGATTAAATCCTCCTAAAAGCAGTAAATACTCTCCTGAATGGACTGTGGGCACCCTTTCACTTCCAACAGGAACTAAGCTGATTTTAGGCGGAATATCAAGCACAGTGTTCCAGCAGAGCTGGGTCCATTTCAGCCCAGCACCAAGGGCTCAAAGCCTGGTCTTTGCTCCTCTAGTGAGCACTCCCAGCTCACAGGTTCCAGAGCAGTCAGAGCTCCTCAGTCCACCCCCAGAGCTGCACTCCTGCTGCACCAAACCCACAGCAGCTCGTGCCAGCTCCATCCCTGCTCCAGCAGCCCTCAGCTGAGAAATGCCGCCTGCATGCCTCCAATGAGATGGAAAAAACAGCACAGAACAGTTCAAATATCAATGCATTATTGCTGGCAAGCTTGACACCATGTCCCAGTTATTTACAGGTTTCAAAAAGCTGATATGATTCTCCTGTGACTGCCAGTAAAATATAGCCACGTAAATGTTGTAATATGGTGTTATCATGCACAATACCAGTGGAAAAAGATATCTTAACCACCTATGTTTAAGTCTAAAGGCATCCCACAACACAAATAATTAGTGCAAAAGCCCCACAAATATGTACCAGTGTACTGAGCTTAAGAATCAGGGCCTGTTTCAACAGGAGAGCAATTCTGCTGTTAAATACCAAAAAACTGGACCACCAGTCAGCAACCCTTCCCAGTGGCAGCCAGCTGTACCTGACACTCAGCCCCAGCTGTAAAAGAAACAAGCAGGATGTCAGCAGAACTGAGGATCATCATGATGACTTTTATTGCTCTGGAAATATTTAAAAATAAATAAATACATAAAAGCCAACCCTTTCTTTTTTTACCTTGCAAGAGTCTGCATTTAAGAGACAAATATGGCAAATCATAGGAGGGGAAAAGAGAGGGAACATTCTGCTTTCCTTTAATATCTAGATCATGTTAATTGATCCCAGCAGAGTCCCTCATTGCCAGACTACTGCAATTAGCTCACCAATTTCTGTATTTGTATGATCTTGCTTCTGCTAATTACAGATGAAACAATCCTTTGGAGGAGGTTAAAACTCCCCTCTCTTTTCCTGGGGAAAAGCATTAACACCTTTCCAAACACTTGCAAGTTTGTAAGACCTTCCGGGGTCACCATTTGCATTACAAGTTTTCGTTCAAGATCACAACATGGAAATCTGCAAAGGCAATGAGACCATGCAAGGCAAGCAGAGGCAGCAGCATCCTGCCAGTGCAGTTTCAAGGAACGGCCAGATTCCCATGGAAAAACCATGGTTCTTCACCTGTCCAGTCCTATGTGCCATGAACTAAGGTTTATCTATATGTGAAAAATGAAAAATGAGGGAAAAAAATCAAAACCCCACCAAAAATCTAAAAATTGTACGACAGTGGCCCTAGGATACTTCACTGCAGGTACCACAAATAATCACTGAATCCCAGAAAGGTTTGGGTTGGAAGGGACCTCAAAGCCCATCCAGTTTCACCCCCTGCCATGGCAGGGACACCTTCCACTGTCCCAGGCTGCTCCCAGCCCTGTCCAGCCTGGCCTTGGGCCCTGCCAGGAATCCAGGGGCAGCCACAGCTGCTCTGGGCACCCTGTGCCAGGGCCTGCCCACCCTCCCAGGGAACAATTCCTTTCTAAAATCTAACCTAGCTCTGCCCTCTGACACTTTAAAGCCATTCCTGCTTGTGCTGCCTCTGTTCAGGAACGTCTGGGAGGATTTGCACCCACCTAGGAAATGATGTTAAACTGCTGACAGCCAGGTTCAGCCTTTACACAAGTTCCTCTGCTATAAAGATACCATGTTGTAACTTCACAGATGACTGGTGGCATCTAACAACTTATTTGAGAGGAAAAAAAAATTAAAAAAAACCCCATTGCTAGAGTCAGTTTGTTTGGACCAATGCCTTCAGGCTACCCATTACTACTTCAGTCTTAACAAAGCATCTTCATTTTGCATAATATTGAGGTGTTTTGCCTTTTTGCCTCAAATAACTGCAGTAATCTCAAAGAGAGAGGGGAAATATCTGAACTCTTTCACTTAGACTTTACAGAATTATTCATAGCAGCTTGCAAGTCTACTGGGATTACTCAAAACTTGAAAAGAAATCCAATATTTCTATTCTAATATTGTGTGTACAGCTTTCTGGCAATTATAAAACACACTGCTCAGTACTTTCTTTAACATAGGCTGGCTTGAAATTAATTGTTCTGGAAAGAAGTAAGTAGATCTCATTTACTGCTGGAACATAACTTGAATACAGTTTTCATGTATTAAAATTATTCCCTGGTGGCTAAAAGAAATGAACAAAGTCTCAGAGAAGGCCAGGGTTTGTTCCACAGCAATTAGCTACCATCACAGAGTCTGAAGCTGCCTTCTCTTTATTATTACTCCTATGATGGGAGGTTAAAGTGAACTCTTAACACTTCACACAACCAAAAATAGGTTTAGGAAACACACACTGTACCAGGCCATTCCTCACAGACAGAGATGCTATTAGCACCTGGGATGGTGGCATTACATTCACAACTTAGTTAACTTGTATTCTGGCTACACTGCAATATTTTTAAAGGAAAAATCCATGAAGAACATGAATTCTGTTTTCCACTTGTAAAGAAATGGAAAGATACAGTCTTTGTTGTCAGCTCACTTAAGCAGCTTGAAAACCATTTCAGGCTTATTGATCACTTATTAATCTAGTATTTAATTAATTTTTTCTATTGAAAACAAACACTTTGGAATACTTAGAACCCTTAGGATAAATTATCTCCTTAATTTCATCCCTGCATTCACACTGTAACCGTGGTAGGAATCTTGTTTCTTTTGTCCCTTCAGTCCCCACAGGTATAATCATCATTAGGGAGGAAGAAGAAAAGCCCAATACAAACACTGGCTGATCATTTCCCCACAACACTGAGAAAATCACACTGCACTGAAAGGGAAACAGAAGATGTGAGCTGCAGCCTTGAAGGGCTGGCTTGTCTGCAGCAGGGCATGAGGCTGAGGTGGCTGGACAGTTCCTGCTCACACATGCCCAGCTGGATGCTCCAGAGCCCAAGACGCTTCATCAAGGCATGCAGAGCTCCTAACCTGTCTTAGTTGTTACCAGCACACTTGAACAGGAACGGGAATATTTTCATTTCCTTGCTATTTGCTTGAATAGTTGTCCCCAAGCTTCTCTGCCTCAACAGAGGAAAAAAAAGAAAAAAGCCCAGAAATAACAAAGTGATTTTGTTCATGAAAAAAACCCTACATTTGCACACAGAAATAAAGGTAGGTCCTACTGAAGAGTTTCAAGACCTGTGAAGTGTCAAAACCTCAGTTAAATTTATGCAAAAACACTTGTATCTGAAAAGTGGCAAATTTCTACAGCTGAAACATAAAAATCTCCATGCAGAACTGGAATTAAAGCAGTCAATGACTTCCAGAAGAAAAGCAAAGTGATCCACAGATGGGCTTAGGTGCTTCCTCAGTGCTGAGGCAGCCCCCACTTCCCTGCTCAAACCCCCAAAACCAACAGTCCTTGGATGCCTTGAATGCTGAGCAGCTCCAAGATCAGTCATTTATCCATCAACAAAAACAAATAATTGAGAAACACTGCTGACAAGGGATAGGGTGAAAAAAGCAGTCGTGGCTCCTCTGCAGCTCCCAGTGGTCCTTTGCAAGCACAGCAGGAGGAACCCAGTGACCCAGGGAGATGCAGGAGAGCAGGACACACCTTCCTTAAACAGCCACTGCCAAGGGATTCCTGCATGGACCCTGCAGCCTCCTGACATCCTCCACGCAAAGCTGGGCCTTAGAAAGTCAAGCCAACAGCAAAGTCGAGTCAAAATGACAATGAGCAGTCTCATAGAGATAAACTTCATGATAAAAATTAAGTATCACTATAAAAGTAATAATAGAAAAGTCAATATTTTGATAAGAACTGAAAGATTTAGTCCTTAATGTGGCAGATGCTGTATTTTGGAAAGGATTCAGGTCGGTTTTATAATAAGTACATGACCACTGAATCTAAACTGCAGCCACAGGTCTGGCTGTACTTATATTACAAAAATCCATTCTTCCTCCAATTAACACCTAACGCTGACCAGACAAACTAGTAACCCTAGGCAAACATGAGCAGAAGCTAACTAAATTTGAATTCTCCACAAACCTATTAGAAGTATTATTTTTCCCATCAGGTCTGTAAGCCTTTCAAAAACCAAATTTGTAGCACAAGTGGCTCACAACTCAGCAATGGTCCTTTCTCCTCGCGGCCAACAGTGAGAGACCAGTGACCAGTACTCAAACACCCACAGTGAGCTGGAGATCTTGCACACATCTTGATATCCATGGTTTGCTTTGTCTAAAAGACACAATTTCACCTGAATTTAAGGATTGCCTTGTCCAAGCTGGCCAAGTTGCAGTGTTTGAGAGCCACTTAACGTGGTGTTTAATCAGGAGAACGACTGCAGCGCTGCCCGATTAGGCTGCCTCCAGTGCTGCCTGCTCCATTTTTCCCCGTAATTGCAGGATATACTTTATTGTGACAAGGGCCCAAGCAGTGGAATTCCAATCTGCTATCCATCAGGGTCTCCATTATTGGATTAGCTGGATGTGGCATCATTACCGCTGCACTTTCGTGCCTATCATTGATCGCGGCGTTCCTTCTGTTTCACAATTAATGCAAGTCAGCTGGATTGATCAATCTTCTGATGAGTTTGAGCCACAGTCAATATATTCTTATGGCTCTGTGCTACTGATCTGTATGTTTTATAGCTGTGCCTAAGGATTTGTCATTCTGGCTACACATTTTCTTGGTGGTTTTTTTTTTCCTTTTTCTTTAGATACTCCTGCTCCCACCTTGCTGCCTAAACCACAAAGTGTTTATGAATGACTCACGTCAAATGAAAAAAGGAGGGGGCAAGAAAGTGACTAAATTCATCACTGGAAAGAATTTTCTTTAAAAAAAATAAATAAATCACACTCTTGAGTTGGCTCAGCAGCAGCCAGTCTGAAAGCTGAAAACACTGAGCTTCCAAGGAATTACAGAGATTTCATGTGAGTGCAAGAGCCCTAATTCCTGGTTTACACTGACAGCAGGTCTGTGATAGGTGGGGATATGTTAACAACTTGATTGTTAATATTTTTCTAACATTGTGATAGCTCTAATTGTTTTTTAAACCTTACTCTTATTTCAGAGGGTAACAAAGTGTGCAGGAAAATCTCTTAACAGTGAGAGGGAGAACGAAATGAAATGATGGGGCTTTAGGAGAATCACAATATTTGCTTAACACCATTCTTCTGTTACCCTGTGTCACAAACACTGCTATCAATTTTTGAAAGTTTTCTTTACAGAGGAGAATAAAGTTACTGTCATTTTCTAATAAAACGCAGACTATACATGAAAGTGCAATAATATACTTCAGAATATTCTTTGTAAATGTGTCTTCTCTGCCTGCTACAGAACATACCCAGATCAACACCTGTACTTTTAAATGTCCATAAAAATGATGTGATTTGGAAAAAAAAAAAAAAAACAAAAAACAAAAAACAGCAAACCAGAAAAATCCAAACAAAAAAATCACCAAACACAAACCCAACCTGAAACTTGAAAGAGCAATGCTAATGCTGGTTCACTATTATAGTTCCATTTCCATTCACCTATATCCCAGCCTTATCTCCATTATAAGAAGCCTCAATTAACACAAGACACCCAATTTAAATATAAGAAAATGAACTGAAAGTTGGACAAAGAGTAAAGCATGTTAATGAATACATTCAAATTAGAGTTTGGACTTTCTGGACTGGTTTGCACACACAACACCCTCATTAAATGAGGAATAATTGTTTTTTTCATCACTCTCTCTCATCTGGTTGCCAAAGCCAGGACTATAAGGTATTAGCAGTGACAATTACACTGCAATTTTGTGACAGTGACACCACATTTTTAAATAACTTGTATTTTCTTGTAGAATCTAAATTTATGGTTAAAACCACTGAAGTATTTTTACAATTTATTCCAATTCAAAAAGCAAAACTACCCCTGAACCATTTTTTTCTGCAAGCCTTGAAAATACCACCAACACGGGAAGAAAAAGAAACACACTGTCTGACAGGTGGAAATGCTCTGTTAAATATAAAATGAGCTTTATTCAAAGCAAGTAAAGCGTTCCCTTAAACATCCTGGCTTTGAAGAGAGCAGGCATTTCACATTATCCATACATAATTCAGCCCCACTGAAAGGCTCCACCTAAACCATTTTCCATTACATTCCTTGGAAATTTGGAATATAAAACACAGAACTTGTGCCTTAAACAGAGATAATATAATAGAACATTGAGCTGTTACAGAGTTTTCAAAAGCACTTTGAAAGCCAAGGAGCAACCCTTTCCCAGCAGTGCCAGGCAGACAAGGATCTCTGCTGGAATCACTGGTTTTCTCCATCTGCAATAACATCAGCTAAGAAACATGCCAAATAATTTGAAGTCTATTTAAGTCTTAAATTAGTCCATGAATCTATATTTAGGCTGCCTACATATATGGCCTGGATTTAGAAGTGCAGAGCACAGCAAATCTTAGAGCCACTGTACCTAAAAGTGCTCCCATCTTTCAAGAATCAGGCCATTATATTTAGATGCCTAATTATGGGTACGAGATTTGAACAAACTTAGCCTAGAGAATTTTAGCCTAGATAAGTGCATATGACATCACAAAGGTTTTGAAGTTGCTCTGAGATATGATACACTATGGCAGAGAGCTCATATTCATGTAAAAGTGAAAAAAAAACCCACCTGATAAATATAAATATATTACAATTTAATATCATGAGTACTTATGGAGAAAAAAAAAACCAATCCTATTTTGTTTCTGTTTAAAAGACTACAGAATTTCAGGTGCAAAGGGGAACAAATTAACATTCTATTTAATCCTGTTACCAGAAGATACATGCTAAACACAGAAACCTTTATGTTTCAGCAAAGTTGGCAATGAGCTATTAAATAAAGACAACTCTAAAAATAAGGTAATGATCGTGCTTAGTGTGCAAATAACTTTTAACTTCTCAGATAGTTGGGGTTTTATTTTACATCACATCAGGTTTCAAAGGACATTGGAAAGCAATCCCAAATGTTGCAACTAAAAGACTGACAATGAATTTTTAAATTGTATCTACAAGCCCAGTCTTAGAATAAAACCTGCTAATTTTGAGGTGGTTTTTTTTGTTTGTTTTTGGTTTTTTTGTATTTTTAAGAGGGAATCAGCTGCTTTCTTTCTTCTATACAGTCACCAAATGACTCAGTTGTCTGGGCAAAACGGATTCTAAAGTGTTTTGGTTCTGACATTGGTGTAGCCTGTTGGAGCCTTGTCAGACTTCCAAACAGAATTTTTTGCCTTTCTGGACTAATTCCCTTTCTTAGAAGCGATGGCTGCACTTTGGCCTGATGGTGCTGCAGAGAGCCCTGCAGGTTTGCTCCCACAGAAAAGCTCAGCTTGGTAAAACTCTCCATGAGCTCCAGGGGAGGCTGAGCCCAACTCCCCACACAGACACACAAATCACTGGGGGTCAGGTGGGCTCTAGAAACAGAGCAGGAATGCAAAACTTGTGTGTCTTCCTCTGCTGCTGCCTGTATTTTTGTGGATCACTAATGCAACTGTATTTATGTTTTCAAGAACTTCAGAAGGAAACAAGAGCCAACCAAAGCACTGAATTTTTAACATTGCTGTGATTTACTACCTTTGGGATGTGTTTGCCCAGTTAACCTCATTGCAGTGAAACAGGGAAGGGCATCAGGAATGTAGATGGATGTGAATTCAAAGTAATTTCCAGGAAACACTGCGTGGCTACACAAACTAAAATTCCACCCTCAGTTACTTCATCTGTAAAAACCCCTAACAATAAACATTCCATATATCCATAAATCCTTAATTGTCTTTTACGGCAAAAGGAACAAACCATATATTTTTGCTTTCAAATTTTGTACGGAAATCACAGAAAAAGAACACTGCAGGCATTATATACAAAAGAAACAATCCCCTTCCTGGGCCTAATTTTGGAGATTTTTAGTTCTTGCATGGACAAAAGGCAGAGTCAGAATGCACACACAGGCAGGCAGTGAGGCACAGGCAACTCAGATAACAGGATACACACTCTCACCTTCTGTTTCTACCTTCTCAAATAAATGTTCATTACTTTTTCAAGGGAAATGACAAGTAATTTATGAGGTAATACACATAAATGCTCCAAGCACGAGAAAACACAGCTTTCAAATAATGCAAAGAAACTTATGTCTCTGAGGACTTTAAAGGTATTGCCAGGTTCTCTGGTGCAGAGGTGTAGTATAAATACTATAAAATGCAGTAGAAAGCATTAAGCAACACACACTTCCTGCTGAATTATAGATGTAATCAAAATGAGCAAACACACAACATCACTCTTCACCATGCTTGTCTTCCTAGAGAATTTAAGCTGAAGCTCCAGCTTTTGTGTTCCCTGGGTTTTATGCCCTCTCCATTGTTTACCTAAGAGATTCTGAGTTTCATAACATGTCATAGCGCATCATAAAAAAGCTATAAACCTGGACATTTCTCTTGAAAGTCATAGATCAAGTTTCCCCTAGCTTGGCCCCAGGAATTGATTTTGATTCCAGCTTATATGTATATTTCATTGCTTATGTTTTAACACCATTTTAAATATTTACTTAGCATCTTCCTAAAGACAGAGCCGGTGTCATTAAATCAGAAAGCAGAAGTCTGTTATGGAAATTGTAATCATTACAGCTTGACCTAAAACTGCTAATGCAGGCTTTTCTGTCGTCTAATTTTGCAGCCAGAGAAGCAGTTTCCTGTGGCTCACTGATCCTGACAATACCCTCAGCCCAATTCCCATGATTCCCTCATCACGGGCAGATATCATTTCAACAGATGTCAAGAACAGCTAAGTGCACTTAGGCCTATTTGTTAAATTCCTAGGGGGAGGTAGATTGGCGAAATTCATCCTGTAATTAAACCGCATATTTCTTTCAAGCTGCCTCTTCCCTCTTCCCTTCATAATCCCTCTGCCTTGCATCAAATCATTTAGGCACTTATTGGCCACAATCAATACAATATGAGATCCATTAATTTAGTCCCTGGGAGGTTTGCTGGGAAGAGGCAGTGCTGCTCTGCCAGCATTCCGAGCCTTTCCTGCCAGCCCACGGAGCACCTGGAGTGGATTTACTGCAGCTCCAACCCCTGTGCCCACAGCTCTGGGCTGCAGCCAAACCCACAGGGATGGGATGGGAATGGGAAACACTGAGTGCAGCCCCCCATGCAGCCCAGCCCATCCCTGCATGCAGAACTGCAGCAGTCACACCCAGCTTGCCATGCTCAGCACCCCTCCCTGCAGATGGGGAAACGGGACTGCAGAGAAGCACTAACCAGGGCTCTCACTGGCACAGGTGGGCTTCAAACACTTTCCACCCACATCTTCCCTCTTGCCTCGTAACGTACACATCTTCCTCTTACTGAGTATGGTTGTATTTGGCTGGGATTTGGTTTTGTTCTCATAAATGGATGAAGCTATCCATTTATTTATTTTTTTTTAGAAAGAGGATATAAACAGAACTCTAAAATTAGCCTGTGTTTCATTTCTAAGGATATACTGTTGTGTTATATATTTATAAGCAAATATATCAACCAGGTCCCCAATATGTAACTGTGAAACTGAGGGCTTAGAAGTGTCAACAAGAAACCATATTAAAGGCTTCATAAACTCCAAGCATGTAACACTCTGGGAAGCTATCAATATGTGCACCAAACAACGTGTGATTTGCAATTAAAATTGTATTTGTACAGAAACGAGGACTAAAATTGGTACACACACAGATTACTAATGTGGTAGGCTAACTTGGGAAGGGAAAAAAAACTAAGGCTTAATTGGATTATTTCGCTGCAACTGCAAAAACAATCTATCAGACAAACAAAAATTCCATATATTATTATTTGCATTTAATTTTTAAAGCTGTGGACTAATTAGAAAGTATTTTGGTCCATTTCATAAGGGATACAATTTGTAACTTTCAGCTTAGCAAATTCTAATTTCAGTGATGCTCTGCGGTCAGTCTGAGCTTACTGTGACAGCAGGAGGAGAAGCGCTCTCGGGGTGTGGCTGGGGTTTGTTCACACCCTGGGCAGGCTGGAGCACTCCAGGGCTGCTGCAGGCAGACTGGGAGGAGAGGATGGAGCTGTGGGAAAGCCCAAGCACACCCAGCAGCACAGATGTTTCACAAGCTCTGCCATGGCCCCGGCTGGATGCGCTCGTTAACTGAAATTCCTAAAGATTTTCTTCCCATCTTTCACTCCAGCATCTTTCCATGGTTTCTTGTATTGAGGATTTTAAAAGACCATACCCTTTATTTTTTCATTTCTATATCATACTTGGGGTTTTTTTTAGGGATGGGAGTGATTGCCTTTTTATCTAAATTGAGTGGGAAAACCAGTGTTACTTCTTAGGTTCTCAGTAGACGTTTAATAAATTATGGTTAAAACAACCACCGTACTTACAGGAATCTTTTCAACTCTGGGGGTAAACAAAAAAGTTAAAGGTACCACAAGGTAATCATTCAAAAAACACAGAAAAACTGATAAAACAAAAAAAAAAAAAAAACAAACTTCAAGTCTTTTAAGGGATTTACATTCCTTTACAACACATTTTTTTCCTCTTTGAATAAAGGTACTTGCTGGTTGAAATTGGTAACATCAATTACAGGTTCAGGACTAAAAAATTGGAGCAAACACAGCCACTCATTTTATAACCAATAACCCTTCAAGTTGACAAGGTTAACTTGGGTGGAGTCTCATCTTTCTAACTGGAGAGGAAAGCTCAAACCACTGAAATTTATACTGGTGACTCTTGCACTAACTCAGAGCCAGAAATTCGTTTTGGACTTTGTACCTTTGCCTTTTCAGGACATGTTTCACCTGGTGATTTTAATCTTTCAAATCCATAACCTCATAAGAGACTTCTAGACTCAGGTGGTGCCTGCTCCTGCTCAGAGCACAGCCTGCAGTCACTGACAATCCCTGCTGAGACTCAGTTTTTGGTTTTTTGCTTTGTTTTTGGAGGGAGGGGGCTGTTTGAAAGGCATCTACTCTCCATTCATCTCTATTAAACAGAGAATTTCACAAACATGACTCATAAATGTCCTTTACTATCCCATTAGATTAGGCAGGAATCTTCTTATTCCTCAAAAATTTGTAGGAAAGACATATCTCTTACCAAAACCCAAAACAAACAAGCAAAAAAAAACCCAAGAAAACACCCCCCCAAAAAACCACCAACCAAAAAACCCCCACACCACCTGCTGAAAAAGGAATACATTGCATACTTTCACCATGGAACCATACTGCCTTAACCTCACACCCCTGAGAGCTACAATTAAGCAGTCTAGAAATTAAGAAATGATTAGGAAAAATACATTATCATCCAGGCAAATACTTTTATTGTATTTTAATTCATTAGAAATATTTCTAAACTCTCCCTGAGGAAAGAGTACAGTTTAAAATTGCTTACATCTTTCTTAAAAGCTGAAATAAGCTTTCCTGTTTCATCTTTTATTTTAAAGTTTGCAAAAACTGCTGACTTGGTACTACAAAACAGATAATTATTCCAAATATCTTTTTGGGAGGTATTTTTCTAGGTATGCCTTATTGTTGTCTGCCCTTTTACGTTCACTTCTGGGTGTCATGGGGACTTGCAAGCAACAACAAAAAAATGCCACACAAGAATACCCACACTGGGTACACCTGCTTAATGACAATAATTAGGTTACCCCTAATTCCTGGAGCTGTCACTGTAGGCTGGGCAGGTAAACAACAAAGGCAGGTAGCTTCAGATCAAAAATAATTACCCTGAGGTTTTTTTAAATATTACTTTGAGGACAATAGATTCATTCCATCAGGTTTGGTTTCTTTTTTTTCCCCCCAGGTAGCCATTTCATAATTACAGGAGAACTGAGAGAACTCCTCCACTTGAAGGAAATGTCTGCTTTCACATTTCCATCCTCTGAACTGCTCCTAATTTTAGATTCCCTCATTTGTAGGAGGGCAGAGGAGGAATAAGCATTCCCCTGAGCTCTCCCACTCGCAGCAGTTTGTGGGTTTGAAACTTCTTGGGATATTTTTGTGTTTGTTTACAATTTCCTGATGGATTTCTTTTCTGTTAAATTCTCCAGTCTTCCCTTGGACACAAGTACAGATTTAGAATTTGCAAATTCCTGGTGCAAACTTACATGTGGCATCTGTAAGATGTTTATTAAGGTGTTTCAAACTAAAAATATATCCAACATAAAAGCAAAAGGAACTAACCCAAACATGGATTCAAAGAGATCTGCCTTAGGAGTGTTTCACTTTGCCATCTATTTTATTTTAATATGTTACCTCTGGTGTGAACATTTCTCATAAAGGAGAGCTCCTATTCCCTAAAACTTGCCTTAGAACTATACAAAAAGGCAAAAATAAGTAATAGAATGTGAAGTTTCAGCCGTTATCAGCTTTAAATCATTTTTATGCCTAACTATTCCAGTAGGGCAGCATAAACACAACAAAAGCTATTTTGTCTCGAACTAAGAGAGGGGGTCAGGAAACTCAATAGTTAAAAAACAAGTAAACAATGAAAAAAATTGCAAAACACTGACACATGGTAAAAATAGCAAAAATATTGAGAAATGCAAGAGTTTTCTGCAAACTCTTTATTTTATTTCACTTCAATTACCTTCTCCTCCAGCTATAATCAGGTATAACAACAACTTGGCTCTTTACAATAATTACATTCTAACTGTGTGATTGCAATAGCCTGAAGGCTCAGACTTGGTAGCACCTACAGATTATTCTATTTTATAAGTATTATTAAAAGCAAATGAAGGAAAACTAGAAGAATAAGATTAGCATTATATAAAAAACCACTGCACTAGAATACCTCATTAGGAAAATAGATAGTTTTCTCCTTAAAACAAGAAAGTATAAAGTTAAGAAAGTTCCATTTCAGACTCATAAAGAGAAGAGGTTTTGTGCTACTATTTATTATTATTCTAACATTGCATTTCATTATAAAAGTGAAGAACAGAGTGCCCATTTACTGTCTTTTTGCAAAAACTGTTCAGACCTTTTTGCTGGTAGAAATCGTGGCTTTCTTCCACAAAAAGAGAGTAGGAATGCTCATCCCCTGTGCCTAGGGCAGCAGCAGGACAGACAGACAGACTTCACTCTGAACTCCTCAGCCTTTGCAGCTCCCACAGACACCAGCCAGGCTTTAAAGGGTTGCTGCCATGCTGAAAATGATCCCCATTCCCTTTCTTTAAAAAAATCAAGAAAGCCCCTTCCATCCTCAGAATCCTTAATCCTGCTGTTTCATGTAACATTATCCTTCTCTTCCCCTCCTGACACCAGTTTCCTTTCTTAACACTCTTCCATAACCACTCTGCTCCCCTCTGGTTCTAGGTTCTCTGGCATTTCTGTGTAAAATAACCTCTTTAAACCTGCAGGCTGCAGAGTTCACAATCACACACAGGAGTTTCCCTGTGACAGCTCCCAGCCTGCCCTCCCAAGAAATCCATCTGCTTAAGGAAATGTGGCTGAGAGAGCCCTCTAATGAATGTTTTGTAAGCCAAAGCTAAAAGCCAGTTCTTCATGCTGATGCTCACCCAATCTCCAACTCACTTTCTGTGCCATCAGCCAGACAGCTGATGATAACTCCTGCTGTAATTGCCCTGTCCCATTATCTCTGTCAGCTTCTTGTCAGCCATCAGCTTTTTCCAGGGGCTCTGAGAGGTGCCTGTCCTTGCTTTCCCACTCTTTTCCCTACACATCTTTTTGGCCATTTATCACCTCCTAAGACATTTTCATATGACTCATGGGGTCAGCTCTCTAACGCAGACATTTAGAATTAAATCTCATCTTTGTCAAATCTCCTCATGGATATCTAACAACAGCTTCAAGTCCAAAGCAGAACTTTCTTTCTCCTATTGCCCATCAGCTTCCAGGCCCTCCTTTTTCAACTTCCCATGAATTCATCATCTTGAGCTCATGGAAAATCTTGCAGATTTTTTCTGTATAGCATTTCTAAGACCTAACACATCATATCTATCTGGAGAACTTAATTCTCACTTCATCACACCACTTTACCATTCACATTTTTTTCCATCTTGGCTCTACTCACAACCTTTCAGATTGCTGCTGCCAGAGCAACTTTGAAAGTGAAATTATTTTCAGACCATTTAGCCACTTTCTTGGTGGTTCAGACCATTTCAGCCACATTTTTGATCCCTCCTCTATCCCCTCAGACAGTCTTTCCACCTCTCTCATGAACAGAAGCAGAAGGATGACACCTCTGTAAACTGAATATTAACGCCCTTGTTCCTTTAGACAGTGATATAACACTTAGTAATTGATATCAGTGGCATGACTGAAGTTATGGTGAAAGGTTATAGCCAAAGTATAGCCTGGTAGCCCATTTTTTAACATCTAGAACACAATACAAGATTCCACAGTTCATCCTTGGTCTGTCTTCTCCACCCTAACATTCACACTTTTTCTCTTTTCACAGAATTAACTAGGTTGGAAAAGACCTCTGAGATCACCAAGTCCAACATTTTCCCTTCTTATTTCCCATTCTGAAATGGTTTAGGCTCCCCTCTCCATAGCTGAAAACATGACACCAATTAATTTCCTTGCAAGGCTGAGATGTTGGGGAAAATGGGGAAAAAAAGTACAAAGGCGTTACACTCTAAAAGCTTTAAATGTTACAGTCAGGATCATTTGTATCATTTTTGTTGACTCTTATCCTTTCTGTAATGTACTGTTTCGTTATATTCTAAATTACTGATTTTAATCCATCAAACCAGGCAGGCCCACAATCAATTGAAAGGTACAAGAGCAAAAAAGCTAGCTCTTAATCATTATTAGTTCTTTGTTCAAAAGAACTCTGCTTTAACTTTTGATCTATGTACCTCAGGCAATGCAAAATCTATTTGTTTGAGTTTAATCTTCATCAGTGCTTTGTCTGGTAATTAGTCAAGGAGGATAGTAATTTCTAATGGTTCTCACAAAAGAGAGTGTAAGATCACCTCACTCAGGATGATGTTTCATAAAGTGTTATTTTATAATATAAAATAAATATAAATATGTGCAAAACATGCATAGAATACATCATAACTACTTTTTCTCTCAAGACAAATATCTTAATCTGAAAATACAATAGAATTTTTAATTTTTTTTTTTTGCCATGCCTCCTACCTAAGCTGCTGCGTAACTTCTCACTTGCAGAGGTAACAATTCATCCAACAAATTCCTTGATGTACAGACGTTATCCAGTGCTTTTAAGAGAAGTGAAAAATTCTGGAAGTGTACAAGCACACATAGCATGCACCAGATTTATAAACGAAGGAAGGGGATCTCCAACCCAATGGGACAGCGACCCAGCTTTGGAGACACTCGGGTACATTTTGCTGCCCTGCCTATTTGGTTGATATCTCTGCTCCAGCTCCAGGCACAAAAATCCATTTGACCCCAATCTATGGCAAGAGGCTGTCAGCCAGGGCCTGGTTGCCTGGACACCCCAAAACCCCCAGGAAAATCTCAGTCCGGATGGGCAGTGGTGGAAGCAGGAGCCTGTGGTGAAAAGAAGCTTGACTCTCATGGTTTGATTTTGCATTATTTTAATGCTAAACTTACACCTTATAAGGATGAAATGTTGCTCTCCTGGGTTCAGGCATTTTGTCAGTCCTGGTCAGGCTAGGACACTCAGATTAAAGAGCCTAAAGCTAATCCACCAGCTCCCAGCAAATCTCCTCTTATCTTCAAGAAGTGCCAATGCTCAGGGAATTACCCACACAGCAACCTCTGCCTGGAGCTGATGTTCAGGGTATGACAAAAGCTGGCTTGCTCAGAGCTCCTTCAGCACAACAAAACCTTGTTAAGAAAACTTAAATTTTGAGGGCAAAATGGAACCCTAAGAAAGGCAGTGGGAGTTCTTGTTATTAACCAAAGCACACCAACCCCACCATGTCCCAGGATCAGGTGGTTCCAAGGGCCACTGCCAGCTCCCTCCTGCTGGGCACTTCCACTTAATGACAGCATTCCCTGCACTGCCTTTGGGAACATAAACTTATTTTATGGCTAACGAAGGGAGGGGTTTTTTAACACATGACTGTATTATTGTAGAATTGTACTAGTATCAGAGTCAAGAAAAAGTCATTTTAAAGTTATACCACCACTTCAAATTATTTTCTGTTGCTATGTACTACTTGGTTATGTTTCATATCTCAAGGGATAACAAAAAACAATGCTTGAAAACAGGGCTAAACACCTGCAGGATGTAACTTTATAGCATTAGCCTTGATTATAAACATAAAGGTAAGTGATGCATTGTAATAGAAGCATCTTATGGCCCAGGCTAAGGCTAAAATGTAAAGCTTCATACTGTGCTCACTGTGTTCAGTTAAAAGCAGAAAAAAATCGTGTTGCATTTTCCCCATCCTCAGCAGAACTGCCATCCCTTCTCACAGGGTTTCCTGATCCTTTCTGGCACCTGAGGCATCTGAACAGTTGGTGGGAAGAAGTGAAACTGTGATGAAGTGAGTCTCATTTCAGATTTACAGTCCAATCACTCACAAAACCTGCCAATTCACTTTATGGCATGTACTGTGAAAATTCATTATTTAACATGAGCCTAAAAAATCTATTGGTGCACTACAGTAGCTTGACTTTGAATTATAAAAGAACGAGTAACTCAGTATGTGGTGTCTTTAGGCTTGTAGTGAGATAGACCAGCATATACTTAAAATGTCCTGAGTATGTTCCACTCAAGCACAACATTTGTTCAGCCAACAAACTGCTCTATTTCAGCATTTTTTGTGTATTTTTATCTAACTGCTACATACACATAATCCATGTAGTCATGCATGTGTTAGTTGCTAAAAGAAAAGTATAACAATAAATTATCAGTTAGAAATAATTTTGATTTCAAATAATTTTCATTAAAAAAAAATAAAACACCAAACAATGAAAGGCATTTTAATCCACTAGTTTTCAGATAATGGAAATCATAACTAATCAAACCAGGTCCTATCACTAAATGCCTTTGTTATTTTATAACCACATGACTTAGGGAATAAATACAGTTTAGGGTCTGTGGACTGCACAATCATGACTGTGTCAGGTGACACTGATGCTACCTTAGAGCTCCCAACTCCTCACTCTCCTCCCCAGTCTGGCTTGGGTCTGAAAAAGGCAATTTCTCCATCCTACAGACCTGTCAAATGCTAAGACAATAATTGAGAGAAAATTAACTTACACTAAAAGACAATGCCAGGATGTCTCAAGGTGTTTGCACTTGTGCCCAGCCCTGTTGACTGGTGCTGCAGAATGAAAACTGCAACATCTCAGTGCCCCAGAAAAGCACAATAAAGTGAGCAGGAGCTGGGCCATCCATCTTTGCACCAGCAAGAGCTGTGGGTTGGGGCACAGCAGATCCCACCCTGCTCCCAGAGCACAGCCTCACCTGGCAGGCTGCACACCAGCTCCTCCCTGCCTCACACAACACCAAAGCTGCTGCACAGTTCTGTGGCTCACAAAATGCCAACTAGCATCAGCTATGCAGTGAGATGGGTTGGCTAACGACTGCATTTACAGCTGATGACTGTTTTAAAGTTAGACTCCAATTTTTTATTATACTTTTACATTACAAACATATGCAATTAAAATTTTTGCAATTATTTATCGTAACAAAATTAAAACATGCAAAATAAACCTCAGATGGGCCGTAAGTTCTGAAAGTTTTTTCCTTTCTCCCTTTATGTCTAGTTCATTCTCTTTAATTCCTTACTTCTTATAGCAGTAGTTTGATATAATAAAACATAGTCTGTAAAAGCCATTAAGAGGAAGCTTGCTAGTAGCAATCCTATTAAGATATCTCATCAAGTGATGTGCTCTAAGATTCTCACATCAACTTTCTTCAGCTTTTCATTGCAGCATTTATAAGTGGCTGAGATTCCTAAAGTGGTTTTTTGCTGAAATTATGAGCAAAAATATCTTCATGGAGCATAGGAGGTAGAAGCAATGTAAAAAATCAAGTTCAATTACAAAAGTATTTTTGAAAAATCACTTAATGCCAGCAATATTGTAACAGAATTAATTAAAAGAAGGGTAATTCTCCTGGATCAGAACGAGAGTGCCCTGCCTCAATTCTGTTAGCTCATTTTTGGAAAGGTAAATTGACATTCCTTCCCCTGGCACCCACACTGTGATCTCTCCTCCAAGGCCCCTCTGAGCAGAGAGGAGTCAGTGGATGTTCCCACTGGCAATTACAAACTCAAAACCAGCACACTTCACCATGCTCACCACAGTTATCCCATCCTTTTGAGTTTCAAACAACCCCACCTCTAAAATGCTGAGGAGAAACCTTCATCCAAAAGCTCAATACAAGATAAAACACAATTGATGAGATATATCAGGCAGCATCTTATTTTTTCCTTAAAAAAAATGGTTAAAAGTTGTATAGCCACTGTACTTCCTAGGTCAGGATCAAGTTTGCTTCATAAAATATGTTTGGTCTATTGAATTATGACATTTCTAGTTAAAATTAGTACAAAATGATTAATAAAAACTGAATAGAATTTTTTTTCTTTTCTAACCATCTCCTCAAAAATCAAGTTGCAATATCCATTCAGCATTTCATTATTTCCAACTGTGCTACACACCAGCCTTTAGTCCATAAATATTTCTCTTTCACTGTCTGTCAGAATATACATTTTTCTTCTGGCTGGCAAGCATCCAATACTTTTGGTTTGTAACAAATAAAGCCACAGCACAAACTTCTCATATGTGTTACTTTTCTACAAATCCCAATGCTTCATTTCACTTATCTATCAAATCTCAAATATTTTGACCCTTGCAGGTTTATTTTTCTCTTTTCATCACAATCAGGGCTTGTAAGATGAAGCAAGCCCATTGCTAGAATTCCTTGCCAGGTAAAGGTAACCTGTCCACAAAGCTGCAAATGATGACAACCACAGCAATGGTTTGCCTGCTCCTGTGACCAAGTGCAAGTTTTACACTTCCACACCCAAAGAACTGGATGCTATTAAAGCACTGTCAAACTTCCCAAGAAGGGAGGTGTGCAGGGCTCCTACAAATGACTGTCACAATCCCAAAAACTTCCTTGTGATGCCAAGGGAATGAGGGCTGGGGTCAGCGCCCTTCCCATGGAGCTCCGCAGTGCACACACCACACCTGGGCACTGGAGCTCACACAAACAGCTCAAACCAATCCTACCCTCATCTGCTAGCTTCAATTACCTTTCCTGATTTAATAAACCATGGCTGTACCCATGTGGGTGCTCAGAGTGAAAAACAGCAACAGGAGGGAAGAAGAGTTTGCAAGGGAATCCGTGTCCTGTTCCTTTTTGCATTTGCAATTGTACCTGTTGAACAATTCTACTTGTCACTCTTCTGAGAGCAAAGATTGACCTTTAAATTGGAGTAAGGAAACCTCCTTCTCTTCCTTACCACTTACAGTTTGCGTCTTCTCTTATATTCTTATGGAAGAATAAAGGTTTAGTGATAACTCCACTACTCAGACTCTGGAGACTTGAGTTCCATCAGCAACCTTCAACAACTCCTGGCTGCACCTTCTTTAATGAAAACACACCTTAGAAGCATCAGGGCCAACTAAAAGTTCTCATAAAAGGGACTACAGAACAGGAAATAATTGCTCTGCTCAAAGACACGAGAGATGCGAAAGACGAGGAAATTACTGAGTGATTGGGGAAAGCAAGGAGACAATGCCTGGTTCACTTTTTCCTCATATCCTATTTTGCAGGATATGCTCTCCTCACCCTCATTGTACTGCTCTGAATTCTCCCCACTGGGCCAACATTTCTCAAGCACAGCATCCAAGCCTGGACATGGATCTCTGGGACAACCTTCCTTTTCCTCGAGGCACCCTAGCTAAAGTTGACATAGCTTCTTTTTTGCACAATGAAAGATCATTTAGAGAACTGTACAAAAGGTTGCTTGTTTTTTGGGTTTTTTCTGGGTTTTTTTTTTGTTTTTTTAATAAAATCCACAGGTGCCAGTTTTAATTCAGGTTTCACTAATCCAGGATATGCAAATCTCCTTTTTCCTTTCCCTATAGCAGTTTGCACTGGCGACATACCTTAAGAGGCAGCACATCTGTTCTGCAGCTGTGGCAATTGGTCAGCACCAGGTGAATTGTCAGAAGCAGCCAGGTGATTGCTCTCATTTCACTGCCTCCACCCTGCTCTGCAGGAGAGTTTCCTGATCCCAACTCAGTGAGCCCTGCACAGCCAAGCACTGGTGAGCCAGGGAAGTGTTCACCTGAGCCTGGGCCGTGCTGCAGGTCAGCCTGCTCCAGCCCTGGCACCAGCAGCCTGAGGCCAGCTCTCCCCAGCAGCCTGGCCCTGCCTCTCCCCTGCAGTGCAGCAAGAACCTCTCCTGCACACACCCTGCAGACAGCTGGGTTTGGTCAGAAAACGATGCAAAAGAAAGTGACCAAAAAGAAGGAGGAAACTCCCTCCACAGCCAAGGTCTGTACAATACCTTGCAGGACTCCCTCCAGCATGCATCCAACCCTACACCAGTGCAGGGCCCCCACCCTGTGAAAGGATGCTAGATTTACTCCCTAGTGCTATTCCTCTTTTTGTTCTCTCTTATTAAACCAGCCATTTTATTAAGCCACTTCTTTTCAGACCTCTCTTACTGAGATGCAGAAAGAACCCCTCACCATCTCTCTGCCCCTCCTTGCAGAACAGGACCCAGCTGGACTGGAGATGAACGTGTACCCTCAGGGCATTCTGTACACACAGCATTCACTGTTCTGCAGGACTGACACAAGTGTTTCTACTTCAACACCTTCTCGTTGTGTTTATATTTAATTGACCAGTGAAGTAATTACTCCCTCAAGAAATAAATCAATTTCATTTCCTATATTTTCCTTACTTTCTTTTGTTGCAGCCAGTACAACACAGATGGCCAAGGTTGTTTCTAATTCCTCCTGTTCCATTCCTCAGGTGTACAAAAAAGGGATTTCTTGCCCAGATTGCAGGTCTTGTTTCCCATGTTACATGCTCCATCAGTTAGCTGTGTTTCTGCTGCCTATTTCTCCTCATTATTGGACTGAGGAAACAATATTTTCCTCACATTGGTTCCTGTTCAGCATTAATAGCCTATTTCAAAAGCAAATGTTTAAAATCCAAAAGCAGTATTCCATGCAAGCTTCTCCCAAGCATCACATAACTATTAGCAACATATGGAATTGTTTTCAATAAGTGCATTACTTCCTCTGTCCATCCCTTACAAGCCTGCAAATGTTTCTCATGTCCCCAGCCCAAGTAATCCACAGGACAAAAATGCTGCAAAATTCTTTTTTAACTCTAATGTTTTCACAAGGGCATACCTTACTATGTTTTATAAACCTATTTTATTTTATTACATGGATTCATATAAAAACTATAAACCAGGTTTTATATCACTTTCAGCTTTTGACCATTCATCAGTTTTCCATGATAAAGCCACAGTGAAATCAATATCCTTGTAAAGCCAAGCTGTCAAAAGTTAGTAGACTATTTCCAAAGGCAATTCCAATGAGACAGACTACCAGATGTTTTCAATATATTTTATACAAGATTGCATGATAATTTTAGTGGGACCGAAGGAAACAATACAACAGGTAGAGTTTGGAGGTTTGACATTTTAAATAGTGAGCTCAATTGATTTTTACAAGATACCAGAGACAAAAATGCCACTTCTGGAAAATTTACATCCAAACATTCATCCACAGACCTTAAGAGCAATTGTGTTGTCAAGCAGCAAGGAAAGGAGACAGCCTTTAGCAACAAAGTCACATAAAAATGTTCACTGTACCTATATGTGTATGAGCATGTCTGTACTTGCAAATAAATATATTTGATATTTAAAAATGCATATTTAATACACACACATGTGGAAGTGTATGGAAGCATAACCACCTCACTGCATTAATTTTGCCCTTCTGCTGATTTACAGTTTTATTTCTTACAGAAGACTGCCAATTATGATTAAAATTCCCCTTATAATTAACTCAAAATTTTATTAAATCCAGCTTTTATAACTTTAAATATAATAACGCCAGCCAAGCCAGGGCAAAGAATATGTCTAGTCATTAATTCTACTTGTATCATTTCTCATTCCTCAAAAAAAATGGCAATAAAAGGATCCCTCCTCAGAAATCAGCCTGGCCATGGCCATACTCATCTCCATAATAGCACAATTTCCAATTCACGCCTCATTTTCATTAATGTTTCCAGCCATAAATTTTTAAGCATATGATAAAAAATTTCTGAAGCGGCATAAAACTAACATGAAGAGGGAGTTCATTAGTATGTGACCCTAATTAGAAATTCCATATTAACTTCCCATTTCTTCTTGTGCATATCCAGCAGCAGCAGGCCTAATATACTGTGTACCAGTTGTATATTTGTTTTAAGGGCTCTTCCCCTTCTCCCTTCCTCATTTTTATTTCTACACGATTTCTATGTTTCCCCTGCTATTGAATAAGTCAACAGACAACTGTATCACAGCAGCACCTTTTGTGTCACAAATTATCCTGGAGAATTGTAAGAAGCTACCAGCTCAATGCTTTATTAATGATACCAGATCATAAAAAGAAAGGGGAAATTGCTGACTCCAACTCTTTTCTAATGTTGGGTGATAAAAATGCTACTTCAGGATTCAGAAGGTTAAGTTCTAATGTGTATTTTGAATAGAGTATGCTGAAATAATTGCCTCATAAAGCAATGCATTGACCAGCCTGCTAATGGCTGTAGAGTGCAAAACTCAGCAAAGAGTGCCAAGCTTACTGGAAAAAATGCTGTGGCACTACTTTTGTAGCTTTCCATGTTAACTTAACTTTACCCTTTTCCACTTTTTTTTGGTTTTAATCCTGCCAGAAGAAAAGCCTCCCACCTAAACCATTACTGACTCCTTTCCACTATGTGAGGAGCAAATCATTAAAATACAAACCCCGAAAAGCAAACACCCAAGTGAATTTGAACACAGCAGTAAGAAATCAGAATCCCATTTCCCTCGTATGAACCCAATTACTAATTTTTATTTTGTTTTTTTCTGCTAGTTTCAGTTTGATATCAAGCCTGTAGCCAAACTGAAAGCAAGGCAATAATTTCCTTTTAAAATATGGATGGATTTCTAGCTTATAAACTTTTCATTAACAAGAATCTGTCTGATAAAGCAGAGTCCTTCCTGTCAGTGCACACTCTCAGCATCAAAACAGCAGGGAAGTGCTTCAAGCCTGTCCCTGTTTATAAAATACTCAAGCACAATTAAATAGATCAAAACCAGGTCAATACACATGTAGAAGCACACAATACTCCACACGCTGTAGCCAGAATTAAGAAAAAAAAAAGAAAAAAAAGACATTAAAACCTCCTGTCAGGTACCACTAAAACCCCAGAACTGGGGAGCTTGGCAGGCTAAGAAGGCTCCACACCTGTGTTTTACAGACCAAGGTGTGGGGGCAGCAGAGATGCCCAAAGCACACCGGAGGGCAGGAGAAAATAAAAGAATAAGACCAGTGAAAGTTCATACCAGGTAATTATCTGTTGGAATCTGAGAGACCTGAAGTGTCTTTATCCCTGGGTTTTGAGTGAATACAAAAAAAAAAAAAACAAAACAGCTGCACTCCAAGAATGATGTTTTTACCCAGTGACCATTTACTCATCAGTGAAGCTTCCAGCACACAACTCTCATGTTTTCAGCCTCTAGCTCTCCTGCAGGCAGGCAGTGGCTTGAGAATGGCTTTAGTTTAGTCACACTGACTGTAATTCATCAGACACAGTGTCCAGAGCACACCACAGCTGCCCAGACACTCATTCCCTTCCCAGGGACCTGTGCAGCACTGCCATAACCTCCCAACCTTCCCCTGGCTGGGAGGGACTTATTTAATCAAGACTTATTTTTACTCCTTTACTGCTATTCCGAGTTCTTTTAAAAACTTATTTCAATTTAGTTATTCAAATACATGTTTTCATTGAACTCTGTTTTAACTGAGGCCACCTGACACTCAGGTGACAAAGCAGTAATACCACACAGGCTACCCAGAGCTTCCATTCTGATCCCAAGGAATGAGGCAATTTTAGGTGAAGCTCTCAGTGTTAGCATTTACTGTCCCACAAAAGGCTAATAAAACCTAACTTAGCATTTTGGTACTGACTAAATACAAGGCCATAACCACACATTTTTAACTCTTTGTCCCCAAACTGGGCAGGTAGAGCTTCAAGATGCACTCAAGTGTTTTGGTTTTGACTATTTTCTTTCAATCTCCTTGTTTTGTTGGGGTTTCTTTATGTACCTGAATTCAGCAACGTATCAATCATTTTGAGTAGAGAAACAACAGATGAAAGTACATTATCAAGTTCAATGATAGAACTCCTTCTGATTTCAAAGTTGTCAGATTAACAGTCAGATACAATGCTGATAGCTGCTAGAAATATCTCAGAACTTCATAAAAATATACTCTGAGCTTCGATGTGGTGGGGTATCAATATTGATAATCATGTCACCACTCTCTAAGTGGAATAAAAACTTTCTTAGGCTACATATTAGCCAAAAAATCCCGAAGTATCAAGTGCAATGAAAAATTTCACTGAACAATAATATACACCACCAGCACTATACAGAAGTAAACCTACAGTGAAGATACAAAGTTTTAAAAAGTCCTTGGTTCTGTCTTGATTGACAGATGCACAATTTTAAAATACTAATCATTCATGAAAAAAACAGTGACATCTCTCTACTTATAAAAACTAATGGATCAGAACACTGATTACTGGAAAAATAAATCAGCTTTTGAGATCTTAAGATGTCATAAACTAAGCATCAACACTGTGGATATGAGATGTATTACCAGACCCATTTGATTGATTTATTGTTAGTTTGGCAATCAGTCTTTTCAACTTTTTTTTAACCCATTATCACTAGTGAACAAATATATTAAAAGCCCTTTGAGTGCACTGTGTATCAATAATTTCATCTTTTTAAAAAAAGATTTATTGCAAAGAGTAATTAAAGATTCAGCTTTGTTTTTGAAAGTGCCCCATGCATTCCTTTAATGAAACACAAACAGAATAAAAGCAAACCAGAATGGCCTTTGCAGATTACTGCCTTATATGAAAATTCACAGGCAACTAAAATTCCTGATTCATTTTAAGAGGTAAAAATGAAAATTATTTTCAGTATTTCTATCCTCCCCCACTCCTCCACATACATACATACATACTACTTGCCCCCTGGGAAATTGTAAAAAAGAACTATTAGTTATTACTATAAGTGGCAGTCAAAATCCTGTCAAAAGGCAATTTTGATGGATTGCTATTTGAATAAAAATAAGACAGGCATTGTATTTATATGACAAGTACAGATGTGAGATTAAATGATATTACGAAACTTCAGAATAATCTTTTTTAATTATCTCTGTTTGGATCAAGCACATTAAGTTGAGACAAGCCAAAGTTAGCTCCAATTCACATAACTTAGCAACAACCTGACCCACTTGAAATTTCTTTTCAAAGACTTGGCTGACTTAGCCAAAGCTAAGTACACATCTTAATATAACGGGCCAGAACATCAATCAAGACTTATTTTTACTCCTTTACTGCTATTCTGAGCTCTTTTAGAAACTTCTTTTGATTTAGCTATTCAAATACATGTTTTCATTGAACTTTGCTACTTTTACACATTTTCTACAAAAACAACAGGGAAGGGATAAGCGTGGGGAACTCTGGCATTTAGCAAAGGGCTTCAATTTGGAACTAGTATTTGCCTTTATTATATTTACAACAAATGGCATCTCTATTCTAGCCTAACATCCCTTTATGCACATTCCTTTGACTCTTCAATTACAGGCTTGCAGCAGAGCTCAAATAAACAAAATCACAAGTACAAGAGCAGCCAGAGAGATGGAAGCAGGTGGAGTTGGATGTGAACCTGACACCTCCAGCTGGGTGCTTCAAAAAAACAAGACAAAAAGCATTCCAGCCACATGCAGATGGGTAAGAAATTCCACTGAGGTATCAGAGTGAAGGTTTAACTCCACTGAATACTTCACATTTACTGAGTTAAATCATGTCCAGGAAGGGACATTCAGGGATGTTTCTAAAAAGATATTTCAGATCACTCTGCACAAGGAAGTCTCAGCTACTGGTTGCATTTTGGTGTCAAGAACTGCAGCCTCACACATTAAGTCAGGCTGGAAGGGGCCTAAAGAGATTTCAAGCAGAAACTCCTGATTGAGGCACAATCATCAGTAAGATCACACCACTGGGATTGATGCAGATGCTCTTTGGAAACTTCCATGAGGGGAGATCACACAGCTGCCTCTCCAAGCAAACTGTTCTAAAGCTTACATAGTCCCAGGAAAAAACTCCTCCAGTTTGAACCTACCTTGCTTTAATTGCACATTTGCATTTCTCACCCTCTTGCCTGCTGCCTCTGTGCAGGGACAGGCTCTGCCAGCTCCATCTCCTCACAGGGATTCAGGGGCTGCTCTTTAGCTGCACAAGCCCTGCTCCTCTGGGGTCTCCTCTCAGCTGCATTCCTGCAGATCCTGAAGGACCCTCTGCACCAGCAGTTACCTGCTTTTGTAGTTCTGAGGGGTTTTATAGTGCAGAGTAGAGGGGCTAATCACTTCCCAATTTACTTAAAGCAAAGCACCTGGGCTGCCAGGTGCCAACAATTATCCCACTCCAACCTGCTGTAATTACTGCACCTGGGTTCCTCGGAGGACACCAGGGATGGTGCCAGGGCAGTCTCTCAGAAGAGACCCCCAGAGAGGGGGAACTTGGGGGGCCTGGCAGAAAGATTTGAAACCAGGAAAGGGCAGGAGGAGAGTTACCAGCAGCCCTGTGAAGGGGGTGAGGAGCAAAGGGAACACAAAATCAACTGAATGAGGATCCATGGAGTCTCCTCCAGCATCCCCACGTAAAAGCAAGGAAGTGCCTACATAGCAAAGTGATGGGCAATGCAGTAAGGCACAAGCAGCCCAGGATGTGGAGGGCACTGGAGAACCAGCTCCTGCTGATGCAGTCTGGGAGAGGGTAGAGAGCACCCTCAGAAGAGTCTTGGTGACACAGAGCTGGGAGGAGGGCTGAGGGTCATGCTGGCAGCCAGAGACTGCAGAAATCCATTGTTCTCTTTCCTGTGAGGGGCACTGACCACAGGAGAGCTGCCCAGGCAGGCTGTGAGAGCCTCCTCTTCCCAAAGAGGCTGGCCTACAAAGAGCAGCCTGCTCCAGGATACCCTGCTTCAGCAGGGCAGCTGGAGACAGATATTTAACACCAATCCTAGATTCTGGCCCAGAAACACCATGCTTTTTTCCTAATTTTCCACAAAAATGCCACATATAAAACGCACCCACACAATTATTTTACAGATGAAGTGTGTTCTAACTCAGATATTTGTTTCTAACTTATTTTTGTTGAATGCAAAACTTAAACCAGGGCAATGCAGAGAAGACTGCTGGGATTTTCTATAATCTTTTTTTGCTATATTTTTCCTGCATTTATTTGTCTACATTCCTTGTAAAACCTGCTGTGGAGTGAGATTAACAGACCAAGACAGGTTGAAGTTGGTGCCCACAATATCATGAATTATATTCCTACTTCCTCTTGATTGTGTTGAGTCTTGACTTCATCTCACTGGTGTGTATTCCACTGAATTTGGTTCTGGAAATTTGAAGAATACTGGAATAATTTCACACTTTTGCTTTCAAGAATAACAGTCTCAAACACAGTGCAAGTCACACAGGTACAGAGGTCAGAAAATAAATTATTTATGCTTTCCCTAGTGGCTATATATTTATAAGGAACCTCACTTGTAATCTACTTCTCTCGTATGGTGCATGAGTATTGTAGCATTGTGGGGGGAGAAAGGCTAAAAAATAGCTGTACAGCAAGAAAAGGAGGGGAAAGAAAACCCATGCCAAGCCACTGCAAAGTTGAGTTCCCTTTCTCTAAGAGAATTACACTCTTGACTTGGCTTCAGAAAAAAAACCTGACCTGATAAGAACCTGAATGTTTCTAAGTCCCAGTCATGCAAACAAATCATGGTTCTAAATTGGCATAAAGCTGAAAGCTTCATTCTGTGTCAGCTCTTTTGAGTTATGTAGAGCTAAAAGAAACAGGCTCAACTGGAAGCTATATTTAGGAAAATCTGAAAATTTTAAAAATAGGACCCAGACACGAACTTACAGTGCCATTAAGCTGCCAGTTCAAAGTGTCTGTGTGACATATTGACAACTTTTTTTCTGGCTGGATATTTATCTTTTGCCTTCTCCCTCCCTCATAGATGTTTGTGGTTTTTTTTTTTGTTTTTTTTTTTAAACATCTATCTTTCTCTATTGCTTCCTCACTAGCACTGATAGCTCCAGCTAGTTCATAAATTCCATTGCTGCCTGCTGCCATGGGATGTGGTCATGCAGAAAAGATTTCATAGGGGAAAGTGTTAGCTAGCTAGAGGCAGTATTGTCGATCATTTCTGGGAACTGCAGCTGCTGGGATGTGACTGTGTATTCATTTCATGCATTATAACACCCAATGTACACGACAAAATGTTGAATATTAAGTTAATTCACAAACTAGAGTAGCTGGTGTTGCTGAGGCTGTACAGAAAATACATGTTATTGTTCCTTCTCCTTTTCCAGTGCTTTCTAGCAACTAGAAAATGGTTTGGTTTCAAAATTGCTTAATTTCCCCATTTATTTTACCTCAATTTAGTTCATTAAAGTTTGAGCAATGCTTTGATGTCCTTTGCTGGAAGTTGCCATGCAATTTTACTATTGTCTCTTCATGCTCCTGCCCCTGTAGACATTTGTGATGACAAAATCTGTCCTTAACTGTTTTGTACAGAGCAAAACTTTCAATATATTAGAAGTTAATTTAATTGACACTATTCAGAGACAAATAACAAAAAAAAAAAAAAAAAAAGCCTACAAATTGATATTATTGTTAACACCAGGAACCAAATGGTTAACAGCTAAGAAATACATGAGGCAGATGATGCATCTGTACAGAAAATTCCGAGTCTGGGAATTGGAACACAGCCACAAACCCAACCAGGCTAATAATCTGCTTCAAAGGGGAAAATGCAGTGTGGAGCACACAGAGGAGTTACCTACCTCACAAGAACTCTTTTTTTTTTCCAAGTTCTTCATTCCAAATCAGGGACAAACAGGTTACACCTTGGCCTTAGAAAACCCTGCAATAAAACTGAGCAGGAGGAACCTACTGCCACAGGAAAGAAATTAAATTCTTTTGCCATGGTGTCCACAAGGGCACAGACGTTTCTCTTGAGTGGTGAAGAAATGCAACAAATAACCTACACAACCTTTTCCAGATTGAGGTGTCATCACACTGTACCCCCAGAACAGAATCTTCATGCAGAAGATGATTAGAGAGAAGGAAACCAGGTTTCCATGAACCAATTCAGCAGCTCCTGTGCAGCCACAGGAACACCTAGATTATTCCTTCATTCCATACCAATGAGACACAAAGATAAAAACAAACAAAAATACTGTGAAGAAACAAGTCATTCTTTTGGAACTCCCTATTTTGAGTAAGAATATTGCCAGGTGACAGCTGTTTAACTTCTGTGATGTGCATTAGGGATGTGATGAGTGAAATTACACACAAAGTTTGCTGTTTGCCCCATTTAGATCCACCCTCAAGTAATCCACTCACTGGTGTGAGTCACAACAGCAGCCTCCTACTGTCACCTCATAGCTCCACAGTTCTCCCCAGAGGAAACCAATGCAGTTAAAATACCTGATATAAAACTGTGCATTGAGGAACATTTTATCCACCAGTGAAAGAAATGTCTCACAGGGGAAACAGGACAGAGCAAATCACTAAACATAACCTGACAAAACAAAGTGAGGATCTTTGGCTTCTTACATAGCCTAAAGGTCATACTGGCAGGATGTTAAAAAGCAGGTTATTTTAAATATATTACAGTTCTTCTAGTATTGTATGACAATAATAACAACCAGCCAAGGACTTGACACAAATCATTATGGAAAGCTTAAAATGAAGGCAGCTTGGGGAATCCTAGCCTCCTGAGAATATGACAGTGTGACATGAACACTCATGGAAGTGAGCCTCCACTGACCTAGGAATGGTGTTCATTTAATAGAGAAAATGTAATACAGTTCTCAGAGGAGGTTTTGCTTTTAAAAGCACAGAGGTAAAACTGCTGTGACAGTCTGCACGTTGCTGTTCACAATCAGTGTAACTTTGAAAAGAGCCGTGGGATGAGGTGGGAAAGCCCTGCAGAACAGGAAAGAGTGCCCTTGCTTTGGGAATTGCCAGGACTGCTCACTGAGGAGGGTCAGCATGGCCAGCACAGGGTGGCAGAGGGGAACGGGCTGCCAGAGCCAGGAAAAGCCCAGGCATGCGCAGGGACAGCCAGAAGGGGCTCTGAGAACCTTGCAGGGGCTAAAGGGAACCTGGCAGAGCTTGTTACAACTTGCAAAGCCACCAGCTGAAATCAGATCTGTGAGAAATCATCAGAGTGAGAACCTGCCTTCATGGACACAGCAGGCAGGAGAAGAGTTGCAGATAAATCCCTTTTATTTATTACTTATTCACTCTGAGTGTCTTCTGTTCAAAACTCTAAGTATTCTAGTTTTAATTCTAACATAACCTGTCATTTAAAATATGCAAAAAGCCTTTTAGCTTTCTTTGGGGAGTGCTCTATAAAGAGGAGGTCTATTTAAATCCACTTAAAAGATCCAGCTGACTCAGGGTCTCATTATGTGTGTGATCATATTACTGACACCCAAAAAAGAGCAAAACAGAATGGGAAAACATTGGCCTGCTATCATTTATTGGAACACTGAGGACTACAGGCAGTATCAGAACAGATTAATTAATTAATTCTCAAATTAGGCAGGACAATTTTCACTCTAATGCATCAATTGTATCTTCAAACACTACACACTGTTAAGGTTTTGGTGAATAGAGCAAAATGAGAATCTTGCTTTGCTCTTTCCACCAAAACCAAGCAAAATCCCTCCAAAGAGTGCCCTGCACACCAGAGGCCTGGAACTGCAGCACCCTGCTGGAGAAACCCCTCTGGCTGTGGAAGGAAATTTCACCCTGCCCCAGGGCAAAAAACATACAGCAAAAGTGCTGCCAGTGTAGCACAAACCGTACCAAATTGCCATTGAAAACATCCTGACTTTTATACTTCTAGTATTGCCACCAGGCTGTGGAAAAAGAAGAAGTGTTCTTGCAACACAGCACCAACATCTTTGGAAGAGTGAATCTTTCTGATTTCATGCTGCTTTTATATACCAGTCTTGGACAGGACTTTCCAACTTTACATGCATATCTCTTTCCGAGAGTTGTCACCACTAAATTAAAGTTTCAATATAATTCACATTATTATTATTATCATCATTATTATTATCATTATTATTTAGTTAGTTTAATTTCTGTTAAATACAAGGCTAACTTCTTCCTTTGGGCAAATACCTCGTTCCTACTAATTTAGGCTGTCTTCTGAAAGAAGAACTTCATCCTGTTGGATCCAGGGGAGGCATTTTGGCTGCCTAGGCCGGGATGAAAGCGTTGCCTGGGCAGGTGTGGCAGCTCAGCCCAGCTGCACATCACTTACAGCTGCTACCAAGGAGCTCCTCAGGCTCCAAGGGCACGAGTGCCACACCTGTGAGGGGAAATCTCAGTGCAATCAGCTCCTGCCTCCCTGGCAAACAGCTCCTGCCTTGTGCTGCCCTTCCCTGCCTGCCCCACTTGGCTCTGGAACATCCTGCAGCTGGAAGCAAAACCATCTGCAGCCAGACAAAATTCATCCTGGGCAGGAAGTGTCTGTCTTCAAATCTCTAAAAAGCCCCTTAACACTCTCCTGAATAGTTTAGTGTTTGTTTCTTTCTGGTTTCAGAAAATACAGAGAAGAAATATGTTCTTGCTCACTCACAAAATAACTTTTAAGGCCACAAATGGGAGTCAGAAATCCAAGTCATAGAACTCTTTTTGAGCTGAAACATGGAGCAAAAGCTCTTGCCACTGCACTCCCAACTGTGTTGCAATTTATATTAAGACTGGCATAAAGGACATTTGCTATAGAAATGATCATTGAGAACTAAGAACAGGAACAGGGCAGCAGATTTTAACTGCTTGACTAGGTTGAAATTTGTGCTTTCTGTGGAACAACAGTAATTTGGAGGCTCAGTATGGTGTCTTCTACTGAGAGATCCCAGAGCCACAATGATTGTTTTCTAGCACTTTTCAACATAGTGGTGCAGCAACTCCCACACCTCACACTTCCCTGGGGACAGGAATTATTCTTTGCCTCTTAATAGACTGAAAAACACAGACTGAAAACAATAAAAAACAATAGACTGAATATGAAATGTGCCTCCAAAAACTTACTTGCAAATGGTAATGTGCCCATTTGCAAATTCAAGCAGCCCTGAAGTTGGAATAGGGAAATACTGAGAAGTTAACAAATGTTTGGTACATATTATAACCTCCTATTAAACAAATGGGACTTTTTCAACCAATATTCTTTAAATATATATATATATATAGGCATAAGGAGATATGGAGTAACTTTTTTTTTGAAATCTAGGTTAGGACAACGAGCCTGAACTTTTCATACTAGAATTAAACCACTGTTTAATGAGTAATTCCTTTTAAGACAATTGTATAGCTACAGGAAGTCCCCTGAAACAATAATTTGTAACTATTTTTCTCTGCACTTCATAAATAATGAATAGTTAAAAAGAAAAACAACCCACTGGTATCACATTTATTTTCATGCACTGGTTATGCAAGCAGGCTACAAGATCCTTTTGAGGAAAAAATGTAATATTTTAACACCTTGCAGTCATTCTCCCTCACAACTGGATTTTTAAGACTTGTGGGAAAAAACCCAAAACATAACATGTTTTGCAAGTAAGTAAATCAGTTTATGAAACTGTTTGGAATACAAAACCATTATTCTTTTAATATAACATGATAAAAACTTTTCTTTTAATAAGTAATGAACTATTTATATTTTCTTTTCATTATAAATTTCTACCCAGAACACCTATCCACAACCTGGCAAAGTAATTTAGTATGTTTCTATAAATAATGATGAATGACTTTTTTTTTAAAATCCTGTAAAAGAGAAACTGTCTCACCCACACTAAATTCCCAAATGTGAAAACCAATTTGCCTGAAAATCTGTACTTTTCTCTTGTTTTTAAATGGAAAAGCCTGGGGAAACAAGGTCATTAGAAAGTGAATATAAAACTGTTAGATATATTTGCCTTACACTTCATGTGTTCCAAGCAGGTAATTTGGATAATCTTTCAATAATTACAATGCACTGCTATCAAAAGAATTTCTAATAACTCCATCCCAGTAGCTATGTTAAACAATATACCATGCTGAAGTATTAAATGTAATAGCACAACAGATACACAAAAATCCCAAAAGGTTAATACAGGAGAGGAGGATGTTAGGAATGCCATGGTGGGAAGCAGCCACAATGCTAAGCTTCAGCCTATTGCTTCCTGTGAAAACTCTCTTAATGGATATGAATTTAATTCCATTTCCAAAGTCAGGGAAAGACAAACAAAAGGATATCACACCTGAACAGCATTTGCTTCATGTCTGGAGCTTTCCTTGGGCAACTCCCATCAAAATATCTCAGGTTAAATTACAAAATCTGATGAGATCAATCCTCCAAGCAATGAATGAGAAATGAACGATTTTGGAAGGTTGGAACCCAATCCCTTTTTTTTCCTGGTAAGGATGTGCTGTCTAAACAAACTCTGGGTGTGGATCCTCCCATCAGTGCTGCCCATTGAAATCCCCTCCCCACCCTCAGCAAACCCTGCTGGTGCCAAGGGCTGCATTCCACTCAGTCCAGGAGATCCCAGAATGATCACATCAGGCCTGAAACCATGGCTCTGTCTCGGGAATTCCTACCCTATCTAGGATTTAGACCCAATCTCAAATCTGAAATTTCCCCTTAGGAATTAGGCACAGGTGCACAGCCAGGCTGTCACCCAGTCACCAGAGCCCCCCAACAATCAACTTCCAATTATGTACTAGAGCTCTTAAAAAAATTCAGTCTTCTGAATTCTTTAGTCTTGTGTCCATTATTCATTATTTCAGTCTTATGTCCATTATTTGCCATCATCCCTTGCCTTGGTGACATTGGAAAACAGTTTAAATCCTCAGCTGGGAAACAACCTTAATGTCAGCAAGGTACATGTGTGGTTATGTAGTTCCATGATAAAACATCTACACTTGCATTTTCCAAAGTAACTGAAAAAAAATTACCACCATTCTCCAGATACACAAGGAATTAACACATTTGTAATGTGCTAAGTTGAAACTTAAATTAAATTTAAAAAAAAATACAATGAAAAGATACTTGCACAGTATTTATTTCATGGGTAGTTATAAGTAACAGAAGACTAGATATTGCTTTTTATGCATTTATTTGAAAATGATGAATGAAGCAAAATTTACTGTACCTAAAACATACAAATGGCACAGTATGTTTAAAGAAGATTAAATTGCTTCAAGTTTTCTCAGCAATGAACCAGCCAGGTTAGTTATTTTTATGCATCCAGTTGGCAGAACAAGTTGAAACATTATTTTGCACACTGTGAATGCATCTCACTCTCCTTGTTAGTAGTGGGATAATTGTTAATTGTGAGAGTGGGAAATGTCTTAGCAGGTGTATAAAACAGCAGAGCAGAAGGGAGAAATAATGAAGGAGAGCCTTGGAGAGGACAATGAGAAAACTTGCTAACACAGAGAACTGATAAGACAATAAACCACAAAATAATAACAACTATCCTTAGGAAGTGGGGTCATTATTGACTGATCCTTGACAGGTTTTGATTCTGGTTGGCTTTTAATGCAAGCATTAAAATGATGTGCAGACATAATTTGAAACTCTATTTTGATTCTTCTCCTTTTTTTTAAAGTTATGTTAATTTTTAAAAAGTGTTTATAGACCTAGTTATAAAAAGGTAGATCACTGGGAATTTTGAACAAACACTGGCAAAACAATGAAACCAATAGCTTTGAAAGCCCAGCTTGTTACTATTTCCCTTATGTAAATAATAAAAATATCTTAAAATATATTTTTGGAAACAGTACATCTGAATCTGGTGTGGTATGCAGTGCACAGTAAAACTTAGTGGAAGATACTGACAATAAGTATCTGTTCTCTGTTTTGTGAGAACAAACCAGAGGAGCTGGCTCATGTGCTCTTTCCTTCCAGATGATACATTTCTTTAATTTCACTTTCTCACTACCAAGATTTATCCTCCTGCTCAGACTTTGCTCTCCCAGCCTACCACACTTTTTTTCCTATACTCAATTTACTGATTCTCTCTTCACTTGCATGAATGCAACATCATTAACTCCACTTGACACACCCCTAACTTATACCAGCACTCCAATAACTTCAGAATCAGTGCCATCACCTCCATCATGCAGGAAATGCAGAAGGAAGGTGAAGCCTGCACTAATGAACCTCAGTGTTAAAGGGACTCGTGTGATAAAGAGCATAATTTAATAGTGGAAACAGCAAATGTGTCCAGTTTTAGATTTATGTCTTAGGTTGCAAATGTAAGCTGTGCCTGGGGGTGTGTGTTCTGTTCCCATCTGTCAGAGCTGGGGCAGTTCTCTGCTGTTCTTTGGGCAGTTTTTCTTTATCTCTCCCACAACCAACTCTCCCTCCAGGAGATCTCTGCTGTTCATGGGCCATTAATTATTAATTATCTTCTGTCAATGGCCAGTGAGTGCCCCTGCATGGCTGAGAAAATTCCATCATCCCATCGGGAGAGGCTCACCCAGGGGAGGAGCCAAGCATTCCTACCTGGATAGAATCTGCCATGGAACAGCCCAGCAGCCTTTTCCCACTGCATTCCCAGAGTTTCAGCTTTCTTCTGCCCTGCATTCCCCGAGGGAGCCCAGGCCCATCTCCAGCAGCACTGGAGCTTCAGAGGAAAACTCCAGCCTTGTCCAGGATCCCTGCTCCAGCAGAGCCAGCCCTGGCACTGCAGGAGGGCTGAGCCACCATGGAATGGCACTGCCACCAACACCCTGACACACAGGGGGGCAGCTCCTGTTCTGACTCTGGCAGTATTTTGTATTTGTTTTGTATTACTGCATTTTTTAAATTTTTATTTTTCCTGATAAAGAACCGCTATTCCTACTCCCATATCTTTGCCTGAGAGCCCCTTAATTTCAAATTTATAATAATTCATGGAGAGGGGGTTTACATTTTCCATTTCAGGGGAGGCTCCTGCCTTCCTTAGCAGACACCTGTCTTTTCAAACCAAGGCAATTTAGTATTTCTATTTCTTCAGCTGGCCATTTCCTACAGCAGGCAGCAGCAGAACCTGCCCAGCAGCTCTGCTGTCAGCTGGCTGCCACAGTCTGTATCACCACCAGCACACTAAAACACCCAGCAAGCACTTAATGAGCATTCTATTAATGATGGAAACCCAATGCACCTTTCTCTAGTGTGCAGCTGCAAAATTACAAACCCTCAGCACAGCCTGAAGTCCCTCTCCAGCCCAGAGGTGCTCTATCCCTCACACAATGGCTGAGGCTGGAAGGGACCTCTGAAGTCTCCTGGCCCAGCCCCAGGGCTCCAGCAGGGACACCCAGAGCTGGCTGACCAGTGCCCAGACGGAAACAAATCATTTATCAAATGGGAGAGCTGGCTGCAAGGGAACAGGCAGAATTCTTGCAAAACTGAGATTCAATTTTGCCACTTCACAAACACCATCCAGTTGCACTTCATGAAGATAATTACACTGTCCCTGGAGAGAACAGTTCAAGGTTGACACTGATGTATGAAGTGACTCTGAAGAGTGTTGGAAGCTGCAGAGTGAGAAGGCTCCTGCTGTCTTTTAGTTACACAAATCTCATCACTGGGGTGGAAAGCTTCTCTGTTTTCACCATGATTAATAAAGAGAAACTTGTTCCCTTGCATCTTTTACTGAGTATACATCAAAGGTCTAGTATGAAAGGGCACTGATTTATAGCTAAAAGGTGCACAAAAAAAAAACCAACCCAAAAAAACCTCTCAAAAAAAGTCTCTTGGTGTAATCAAGCAGAGGATCAGAATAGTGAGCAGAATTCCACACATTCCAGCAAGTAAAAAGAAAAGCTATATGGTGGGATTTTAAAATCTTTCCCAGATTATAAAGGACTGTTTCTGCTGAACAGTTTCTACTGAATTCAATCTTCAAGTTCAAACACCTCATGTGCTTCTTACAGTCAATGAAATGCTACCAACAAAACTGTACTGAACTCAATTTTGCTTTTATACTGCATTTCAGATACACCGTGATTTGGCTCAGGTTCTTTCAGATTTCTCTAATCCAATTAAAAAATGATCTCTGCATAGAACTGATTCAAACATGGCAAAGTGATGGCTGTGCTCTGTTCTAATGGCATTCAAGGTTACAGTCACAGAAATCTTTGGATCAAAGAGCTTAGAAAAAGTAAAAATCCTCCTGCCAAATCAGTAATGAATTTCTAAGAAGACAAGGGAGTTACTTTTCCTGCAGAAAGATTGTGCTACTTTTGCTATGTATATTAATCTATAAACAGCAATTGCTTTGTGTCAAAAGACAAACAGCTGGACAGACAAAATGCTGATGCCATTGAAATCCCTATGTTAAAATGCAATGGTTTTTTGCAATTGTATAATTCTACTCTTCCAGTAAGGCTTCTGAAAATTCCATTATGCACTGACAAAAAACAAGTGAAAGAAAAGCTTTTGTTTCATATATTGTTGCACATTTCCTGGTTCACAGACTCTCACTTCAGATGCTGCATCTCACTTGAAACCATGAAGACAAAAAAAAAATCTTAATTCCTTCAAAGGATGGAAGGAGAACTGTCCTTAGTCATTCTGACAGTGAGTGACACTGTTATATAATCAATTCCTCACTGGGGTTTGGTCAGACTGGTGAACATTACACAGGTAAAGGCCCTGTAGGCCACTGTCAGGTAGGGCAAAACCTGACAAACCCAAACCTGGCTCTCCTCCTGGCAGGCAGAAAGGGTGGGATACAAACCAGCATTCACATGCACATATACAGAACCAGAATCCCATTCTTCCTTCCTGTCTAGCCCAAATTCGGGAGGTATTTCAGTTCTGAGGAAAAACAAGAGGAACCAAAGAAATGATTGCCATGGGCATCAATTGTGTGGTTTATCACATCCATGCACGAGCATCAAATGAATTGACACGAGTGTCCAAGCAGTCCATGTTTGAGCCCCATGTGAGCACACCATTAGCTCTTGCACAAGGGATTAATCAGCTCCTGGGCACCATCAGTTAACAGACAGCTGGCAGGGTCCAGGCAGCCTGTCCCAGGTGTGTCACCGTGGCTGTAACACCTCTGTGTCACACGTGCCAGAACCTCTGCCTGCCTGAGCTGCACATGGAGCCTTGGCTCAAGAACAGCCACAGAGGGAATCATCTCTCAGGGAATGAGGGAAAACAGCCCAGGAGACACTTGAGAAGAATCATGACAGAAGGAACTGCAGGAAACATGCAGGTGGAGCTGCAGAAGGGAGGTGCTCTGCTGACCTTTTTCAGTTTTGAAAACTAATTACCAAATGAGGGGGAACAGCTGTGGACTTCGGGTCTCCTCCACCTTGGCTATTTCCTGAACCTGCCCCAGCCTGTCTCACTCACTCATTCTCTCTCATACTGATGCATCTCTCTGATGAAAACTAACAATAAATGTTTCAGGCTTGCTTCTGGTATCTCCCACAGTCAGCCAGGTGGACTGTGAGTTAGGATTGCTACCACGATGGTCACACTCCAGCTTTCAGTGTGACAATAAACTTTATGCTTTTTGGAAGACAAATACTGCAGATGTAATGCTATAGATAAATGCTTGATAGCACACAAAATGCTCTAGGAGAAAACAGCTTTCTAGCACAAGTTTGAAATTGGTTTTGTTGAATTCCTTCCCTCTACACCAGCATCACGTAAAATCTAACTCTAAAAATTTTAGCTGTGTTAAAGAAAAAACTCAGCATCCCAGTCACACAGCAAGTGCACATACACATATTTAAATATGTACTTAAATGCTTCCAGTCTTTTTTCACAAAGCACAACATAATATATACATTAGTCAGCCAGCACAGGCTAACTTCTATAAAATCATAATTCACAACAATTTACAAAGGTTTTGGTGATTCCCTTATAAAGCTGCACAAACAAAACGTGCAGAGCACCAACAGCTGAGTGTTTCAGAAATGCAATTATGCCCCATGCAGGGATTGCAAACAGGCTGCAGCCTCCCATTTCAGCCCATGGCCTCTGCAATGTGCTGTCACATACTTAACCACTAGTTGCCCATGTATAATCTTACTGGGAGATTTCTCTGGTGTGCTAATTAGTGCAGGATGTAGCTGCCAAAACAAAATGACATAAAAGAGACTAATGCATCATAAATATCCCACCTGAGTAAAATAAGGAAACACCTGTTAAAGACCTTTAAATATTTGTTTAATTATTGGGGGGGGTGGGGGGGGAACTGTAATGAGTAAAAAGGAAAAGTGAAAAGGCAAAAAAGCAGGGAATAAATGTCTGTTCCTCTTTTCTAGAGCTGGGATGATTCATTGTGAGAGGTGATGGGTTGATTCATTTTTTCTATGTAGCTGGTCCAAATATGGGCTTACTTGCACATAGTACTAGAAACTGGGCCTGAGCTTTTGGTGAAAAAAAAAATGGAAAAAAGGATGGTATTTCTCCCTGATCTTCATCACCCATGTTCACAGCAGAGAGTGGACAGAAGTTTCTCACCTCAGCACACGAGGGTAAAAACCCCTGAATGCCAAAAGCTGGCTGTGCTGGCCGCAGTGCCAGGAGCGCAGATGTACATCAGTGCTTACTCATCCACCCTGAGAACGGCTCCTCCGTCCCAAACTGCTGCTCTCTGGAACAGCTTCTCTGCAGGTGGGACTGGGGAGCTTTAACAATTAGCAAAACAAACCCAGCACAATTAGCAGGCTCAGGGTCACAACTGGCAAAGCATTCCAGGACCCAGCCAGATGCTGACATGCAATGGGTTCCTGAGGAATTCCAACATTTTTAATTTTCTAAAGGCAGATTGCTTGAGAGTATCTGATAAGCACTTCAGATCTCCAGGGTTTTGCAGCCTTTTTGTTTGTTATGGAAGAGCTGCAGCACTGAGGAGGCTGCAGTTTAAAGGTGGCTGAAATGTTCCTTGCCAGCAGCAGTCCCAATCTAAGGAAGAACATTCCATTGTTAATGCAAAATAATAAAATATTACACTCCAAGTCTTCCTAGATATATGCTAAGCTGAATTAATGACAAATGTTTCTCTTGTGTCATGTTCAATCTCTTAAACATGCTCTGGTTTCTCTCCCTGAAACAACCTCCTCTCATTCAAAAACTGATTTGAAGTGAGCCATTTCTATGGAAAAAATACCCAGCTTTTAAAATTTTGTGGCAGTTTGTTACTCAGACATCCTGAAAAGAGTATGTGTTGCAGGGAAAACAGTCCTGACTTGGGGAACTTTCCTTATTTTATTCTCATTTAACACAAAGTAAGTTAAAAAAAGAAGACACATTACAGTTCTACTAAATGCTAATTGAAAATTAGGAATCATCAGGGTCCTACAAGCAGTAATGTGTACTTGAGTGCTGACTCTTTCAGAGCCCCTAAGGATAAAAGCAAACAATGTTATACAAGCTTATATTGTGCATACCCTGCATAGAACTAGTCTGATTGGGTTTGATTTTTACTTTGGCCAGGCTTACAGTTTGTTTTTAAACACTGTTATCTTTTAATTATTTTGTTATCAATACTGGCATGCAGCCCAGACGATGGGCACTGTTGATATTTTCCCATTTTCTCCATCTACTTTAGGCTGTTGACTAACAGAAGCATGAAAACATTTCTCTACTAGCCAAAATTCATTACTGCTGTTTAAAAATAGTTCAATGCACTCAAGGCATAGTGATGCATGCACACACCTACCAATCTGATGGCATATTTTTAAACTTATTAATGGAAACATGACAATTAGCAGAATTACTGGGAAGTTATTAAGGATCAATGGATCCATTTGCTGGGAGAAAATGAGAAAATAATTCCAGTTCTTCTGATAATGCTTTTAAAATTATCATACTCGCATAGGAATTGATTCATTTACAGCAACAGTTTGGAAGCAATGGGATTTCTGACAAATGCTGTGCTCTGCCGGGTTTTGATTACTAATGGTTACAACTGCTTGCAAAGTAGTGCACACCACCTTCTTAGAGAAAAGAGAGAGAATATGGCATGAGGGGAAAAAAAGAGAGAAATATGGCATGAGGGGAAAAAGAGAGAGAAACATGGCATGAGAGGAAAAAGCAAGGGTTAGGAATGCTCTTCCCTGTGAAAGCCATGTTAGTGCTAGGAACAGCTAATTACAAAATTGTCATGACACAGCCCGAGCTCCTGGGCTGGCAAAGTCACACAGAACGGTCCCAGGAGAAATAAGAGGCAGAATTTTTAACAAAGATATGCCTGCAGTGAACAAGTCTAAGAGGAATTGTAAACTGCACTGATAGATCCTGGACAAAAGCTGCTGCTGCTTTGGGGACTGGAGGCAGGTTCTGCCAAAGGTGTGGGTTTCTCACTGTGTAATTACAGACTGTGCTAATTAGCAGAGTCAGCAGCACAGGACAGGGACCCAGACAGGCTCCAGAGAGCCCAGGACCCTCTGGCATGCTGCTTGAACTGCAGGGACTCTGAGAAATGCACCCGTGCTGCAGAGCCCCACTCTGAGAAATGCACCCGTGCTGCAGAGTCACATCCTAAATGCACCCGTGCTGCAGAATCCCACCCTGAGAAATGCACCCGTGCTGCAGAATCCCACCCTGAGAAATGCACCCGTGCTGCAGTCCCACTCTGAGAAATGCACCCGTGCTGCAGAGTCACATCCTAAATGCACCCGTGCTGCAGAGCCCCACTCTGAGAAATGCACCCGTGCTGCAGAGTCCCACCCCGAGAAATGCACCCGTGCTGCAGAGTCCCACCCTGAGAAATGCACCCGTGCTGCAGACCCACACTCTGAGAAATGCACCCGTGCTGCAGAGTCCCACCCTGAGAAATGCACCCGTGCTGCAGAGCCCCACTCTGAGAAATGCACCCGTGCTGCAGAGTCCCACCCTGAGAAATGCACCCGTGATGCAGAGTCCCACTCTGAGAAATGCACCCGTGCTGCAGAGCCCACTGTGAAAGGATGAATGGCTTTCATTCAGCAAGAAGGGGATAAGTGAGATTTTTTGTTACATTCATCTGGCTAAAGAAAAAACCAGCTATTTTGAATTTCTAGGAAGGCTTAGGACAGTCAGGAGGGACAATCATCCTGCACTGTGCAGCCCCAAACCATTGCAGCTTTTGGGCTCATCAACAGCAGAGCACCTTTGAAATTCACATTTTTGGCACCACAGACTGCTGTTGGCTTTGTCATCTGTCTCAATAATTATTGTAACAAAGAAGAAAACTCTGTGGTCTAGAGAATATTTCCCCATAATGTTTTCTCATGTATTGTTTATACTATATATTTTACCATTTGCAGCAATATTAGAGGCCTCAACAATCATTTGCTAGTGTCTGCAACATAATTGAATAGAGTTTTATTATCCCAGTGAGTAGGAATAAATATTTAATTCTTATGTACCACATGACAGTGGGAATTGTTTCAGCCAATAAATCTTTTTGTTATTCTACTTTTGCATATGTACTTTCTGTTGAGACAGAAGTGCTTGTACAAAACCTTCTCAGATACTTCAATGAAAATAAAATATTTGGCAAGTCATTATTATTTAAAACTTTTCCTCTTCTTTCCATGTATAAAAGCAACCAATTTTTTTTTGTGTGTGTTTTATCCTTTTAAAGGAATGCAAGAAAATAGAGACTTAAATCAACAAAAGGAGAGGAGAAAAGAAGCAATAAAAATAACAGTGGAATAAACCCACATCAGTTTAACCCTGTGCTTCCCAAGACCCCTATTCCTTTCACTTCCCAGGTAACATTGAGCAAAAGCAAAAGTGGCACCAAAAGGACAAGCACCTTCCCCCAAGCCCACACTTCTATGAAAGCTTCAATAACACAAAATAATAATATAATAAAGCCAGAGTTTCAGAACACTACCAGGGATTTTAACATGCTGAACACAGTGGTGTTGTTGGTGTTTCGAGATAAGGGATAATTTGGCAGAAATGTGGTTTGTTTGTTTTTAATGCAAATAAACCAAAAACGACCATGAGGGATCCTGAGACTGTTTTTAGCTGCAGCAGGAAAGCAACATTCTGTCTCCAGTGGGAACTTACCTTCACAAAGAAAGTAGGGACTTGACAATAGATGAGTTGAGGATTTTGGTTTTTGAGAAATTAAAATTTCTGTACCTAAAGAAAAGGAGGGTAGATACTTTCCTCTCAATATGTAAAAGTAAAAATAAAATTGTCTCACAAATGTTATAGGATTCCTAATTTTAGTAAAAAAAAAATAGAAATGGTAGAAAGTTTTACAGAGTTCTATTAATTTAAGTCTGTGTAAACTGAAGAAATTCACCAGGTCTTTTGATATGCTAACAACCAGATTTCCTCTGCCAGATGGGGGTATCCAGAGAGACCAAGTCCCTACTGTTATTGTTTATACAACAAATTATTGTTCTGTTGTGCTAGGGAATATGATAGTGGGAGTTCAAGGTAAAGCCTAATCTAGATGGAATTTCTCACAAAATTAATGGCACTAATTTGTTTATGTTCAAACCCAACATGGACTCAGAATAAGTGCTCTTATAATTCATCTCAGAATTTCACAGCAGTGCTTACAGTGCTTTTTGACCAGCAGAAAAGATGAGCTGTTTTGCTTGGGTTTGGGCTTTTGGGAGTTTATTTTTTGTTTGTTTTCCTGTTGTTTTTTTGGTTATTTTTCCCAGTCAAGTGAGTAAGTGGAATGGATTTACTAGTCTTTTCTCAGAAGAAAGGTAAAAGTACAATGGCCTGCAGATGGACAAGATAAAATGGGGCAGGGTGATAAAAATCACCAATCAAATTGAAGTAACTACATTGTATACATCTTATAATTCTCATTAAAAACTAAAAATATAACAAAACCACATCACTGATACTTAAACATCTGACTGAGATTTCTAAGAAAACAAAGAGTTACTTCTTTTCCAATGAATTACAAGAAACACAGCATTACAGAAGAAAAGCAGTGAAATACAGAGCTTGTGCCAGGATAAACTGTTCCCCAGCATGATGGGTGGCAGGGCAGTTCTGCCTTCCCCATCAGTTACCTGCTGATGGAAGGTTCCCTGCGCAGCAGGGTGTGTTTTCATACCCCAACTTAGCCACTGTGGAGGGGCAAAAAGAATATCTAAAGAACTTTAGGGGGTCTGATCCACACTAAAAGAATAAAAATCCTTCAAGGCAGACTGATTCTCTGGAAGTTTGACTTGGAAATAATCTGTTTTCCCTTGCCCCAAGCTATCTGGGATCACTGGAGTTAATTTTATGGACTCATCTACTTGTGCAATATTTTTAAAACATGTATTTATTATCACTCTCAACAGGCCATCCAAAAAGTGATGGAACAAGGACTGCAAAACACAGGACTTGAGCAGATTAACCTTCATGAGCTAAACAATATCTGAGAGACCTGTACTTTTATATAGGCCATATTAATTTGGGCAGAGAACTTCATTTCACAACACTGTCAACCCAACAGCACTTTTATGGGCGAGATTCACTCTATATTCACTCTGCAAAATACATCAAGGAGATGGACTGCTTTTGTTTTACTTTAGCAAGGGAAAAGGAGCTGAGCAATAACTGTGTGATAACAATTATTAATGTAAGTGTAAGAGAGCACTGTGAAGACAAAGGAGTCACATCTCCATCCAATTTGCTGTATGCTAAAACCGCTATCACTTTGCTGAATGAAGTGCAGAAACACCAATTTGTAAAAGCAGGAACTTGGCCAAAGTTGTCTTTATAGTTCCATAGAAACTAAATGGTAGCATTCAGTGCTTTAGATGGCACTAGGAGCCACTTTGCAAAGTTACTCTCCTTGTACTAGGCATTTTTCTTGTAAACAAATGGCCACTGTGTAATAGCTGGCTACTCACACGTTACCTCTCACTGTTCCCAAGATAACAAGCTGTAATAATTGTGGGGAAACCCAGGCTCGTGCTTCATTCTAGGATATCACTGTAAAACGGCAACAGGCCATAGCAGCATTTAAACTGTTGTCTTCTGCACTCCTGTCACCCTGGCACAATATCCATCTTGGTATGAGTTTAAAAACTCATTAAATTCTTTCTACTCACTTCAATATTTACTAAAGCTCTTTCTCCTGAAAGCTCAGCATCGTTTTATGGAAAATGCAGACAGACTCTACACTTCACTAATTTTTCCTTCCCCTTCTCCCACTCAACATTTCCACAGTACAGGAAGCTATAGGCATCACTTTCCTTTCTCTCTCTTTCCAGAACTTGATGATATTTACAAAATTCCTTATTCTAAACAGTGGCTTTGCTTCTCCACAAGTGCTCAGTAATCTTTCTAACTCTTACAGACAGTTCTGCACCCTCCTCCTTAAGGCCAAAACCAGCAGTGAAACATCATAGTTGGGGCAGCATCTTTGCAGGTTTTTGGTCTGAGGTCACCAACAGTGGCTGAATCATGAGGATAAAAAAGCCTGCTGATCTCATAGAGAACACGGGCACTTACTCATAGTTCTCAGTTGTTCTGAGCCTTCTTGAAGTAACTTTTTCAAACCTTCAAGTATTTTTCAAACCCAAAATTCACCTAAAGAGAATACTGAAATCTCCAAGCAATTTTGTTTTCAACTGAAAACTTTTTGTTCTTCTTCTGTTTCTCTGAATTTATTTACTTCTCCCCCCTCACCCCTTGTCAAAATAATCAATCTCACTTGTTACAGCTAGAGAATATTTTCAAGATCTCCCTATAGCATTTGGAATGGGCGGGGGTAACACATCTGTGACAAACATGTAAAGCTCAGCTCTGATCAGTGCAATCAGATATATGGAAATTGTTTGACACACTTCCTCCACATGTGGGCTCAGACAACTTTAAAACAAGCATTAAAATGTATGACTATGTAACTGGAACAAGTCTGAGAGCATTCTGATGCCACATGTCACTGCTCACAGGGCTGACTGAAGCACATCTGACTTGTTTGAGAAGCTCCTCCGTGATCCTTCCAAGAAGACCAAAGGTGTTGGAGTGCAGTGAGTGAGAGTGTTGGAGTCCAAAGGTGGAGATTTAGGCACCAGGGTCATGTTTGGCTTTTTCTCCCATAACATCTGCATTCTGTGCTATGAATTTTATCCAAGTCCTGACACAGCTCTGCACCTTTGCAGATGTGTATCATCCCAAGGCAGCCACCATGGGTGATGCAGGGCAAGGACAAAGGAGCTGGGACAAAATGCTGCTTGTGAACTGAACAGAGTGACCTGGGGAGAGGTGACACACAACTTCTTTCTCTTTTGTAGTCCTGCCTATTTCCTGCTGTAATAATTAGGATAACACAAATAAGTAATTTGCTTGTATCAAATAGTCATTTACCAGAAAAAACTGTACCTGTTTACAAGGAGAAATGAAACACTAAGATTTTCTCTATACTTTACACTGGGGATAAATGACAAAAATGGAAACTGTATGGAGACCAAATTGTTTCATAAGAAAGAGAAATTGAACTGAAATTTGAAAATAACCATTATTTGAAAAGAGAAAAGGAGGCCTAATGAAATAACATTACACAACTGAATTTGATTCTTTCAAAAGCACCAAAAAAGATAGATTCCCATTTATAATTTGGATTTCCTGTAACCATGCCAGGAGATGTCAAACTTGATTACAGCTGATGTCTGCCCCTTATTGTACATCACATTCTAAGATTCAGCTTTATGCATTTTTCACAGTACAACAGAATTTTAAAGACGTTTCTCTGCATGTACGTACAAAAATGGCAAACCAATGGTAAAACAGTTAGTGTCTAGTACTGCAAAAAGGGTGACCTGGGTACCTGAACTACCAGGATCAGCAGAGTTCCTTTTGCTGCATGAAGAGAAGCAGCAGGGAGAAAAGCAGAACCTCTGACATTCATTCCTCAGCCTCTCTGTAGAGTCAACAGCACAGGTCTGATTTCATTGTATTGATCTGCAAACTTTACACCTGGACACAAACTGAACCCAACCCGCCCAGTGAGACCAAAGGGCCAATATGTGCTGCATTTAATCCAGTTTTATTCTTAAGCCATGAGTGCTGGATGAAGCCCTAAGCAGTTCTGAGCCTCCTCAGAATGACCTGCAGGGTGCATCAATCCCTCATCACTGCCCCAGCCTTACCTTTGCAGCCAAATTCCTTCTGTTGCACATTCCAAATCCAGCAGAGGCTGTGATTTCTACCAACAGAGCCAGTTCTGCCTACTGGAACCATTAAATCACAGAATCACCCCTCTCTGACAAGCAGCAAGCACAAGCAGGCAAAAAAATTTGCTTTTCCACAAGTGCTCCACTCAGGTTCCAGTTTCCCAGTTCTCCCTGAAGCCTCTCAGTTTTGCACTTTAACCAGCAGTGTTATGAAGAAAATGAACCATTCTTTTCAATGTACAGAAAGCATATTCAGTCAACAAGTGACATCCACAATTAAATAATCCATCACTAATTTAAGAACTCTGCTTCAAAAACTGCTCTCTAGCTGCAAATTTCTTCCTTAGAAAATTCATTACTCAAGAAATCAACTTCTGAGTGATATTTTAGCAAGTGGTTGTAATCTCAGTAACATTACACAACAAAGTATTTTGTGGTCTCAATTTACACACTTTTTAGGAAGCGTTAGAAAGGCAAATTATTATAATTTGAAAAAAGACTCTAAATGACCTTAGAGTGAATGAACACAGAACTATTATAAAAACCAAGACACAGGGAGTTCACTAAGCCATTTATAGTCCTTCAGAACAAACATGACATTCATTTTCATTTTATGACTTTATGACAACTTAAAGCTTAATACAAAGGCACTTATCATCCTATTAGTGCTTATTAAAAAAAAAATAAAATTAAAAAAAAAATAAAAACAGCCGAACAACCAAAATCATCAAGTGCCTCAAAATTACTCCAAAAAATCTTTCTTTTACCCCCATTTCTCAACAGTGAAATACAGAACAGTGCAAGGGATGGGTTTGATGCACAAGTATCAGGTAAAATCTGACAGTGTGAGAGGCTACTGTGATTTATAAACTGTTCTTAAAGCTAGTACAGATTTATAAACTGCCCAGCAGCTCTGAGAATGGTAAACTCTGATGTAGTATATAAACATTATGCATATGATGGTTTACATAAGGACATGCCAAAATATTTCAAAAGCCCTTTCATTCAGCACTGCTTATATTCATCTGAAGCTCTGTAGCTCAAGGTAAACTCTGTCAGTTTAACCAAAAAAAAAAAGGGGGCAGTGCATTTAAAATCTGTTACCAAAGTAAATTAGGAAAAGGCATTCATTTTCAGGACACATCCTTCTAGCAAAACCTCACTGCATTGCAAAGTAGAATCCATGTGTAAAACCTGGTTTTTAACTAAACCACAATTTCTTAGGTCAGTGTACACCATTAGATAAGGCCCTATTTGATGTTTCCTCTACCAAAAACAAGCAGATATCCTTCTTTCTTTTATTATTAAATTACTTGACTGTCAAATCCTCTCCAGCCTGTTTTCACCTTCTGATTCTGCAGTGACTGGGCTGCAGCAGCAGCAGCAGGATTTCTGTTTGTCACTGACCCAGAATTTCCCTGACAACTCCAGCACTGACACAAAGCTGCAGGTAACAAAACCACCCTGGGAGTGCCTCTTCTCACAGGGCTTGAGCTTACAGCAGGAACCAAACTGCACAGCACAGTTACTCAAATTTATCTCACAGTTTTGTTTTATGTGGCAAAAGCCAAACTAAATTCAGATTTACTTCTAAAATATCGAAATTATTCAAAATTTGGTCTTGTCACTTCAGCTTTCATTCATATGTACAAAAAAAAATCCCTCAAAAAGTTACTGCTTTGCTTTTTCCATGATGCACACACTGTATATTTCCTGGTGAGAAAGGAAAATTTGAGGGGAAAAAAAAGAAAAGAGCAGCACAGCAGGTTTGGAAGATAGTCACCACTTAGGGGAAATGACAGAATACTATCAAGAATATACAACTGAAGTATTCTAAACACTAAAGGAACTTACAGACTATCAAGGAGAAGTTCTCCTACTGCAAAATGAACTTAGCAAGTGTGATGGTAGGAAAAAAAAATGTCAGCAAGAATAAGAATTACTAAAGGATCAAAAAAAGAGAATTTATCTAAATGTTCTAATTTTGAATAGGCAAAATTTGAATTATCCTTCCTTCCTCTGAAATTGCATAAAATATAGTTAATTCTTTTTTCAAGAACCTCTGTGTAAACCTTTCATATAGGAATTAATCAGCTTATTTGCTCTGCCTTTCTCAGCTGGTCAGTGAGGCACAAGAACCACTCCAGTTCTAGGCTCTAATACTGACAAGCAAACTTCCTATCCCATAAAGATTATTTATTCTTAAAGGTATCTCCACTCTGACAGTGTGTTTCAGCTAAGAGTTATTTTTTTTAGAAGTCAAGATTTCTTTAGACAATTTGAAAGCTAAAGATTTGGACTACATTTGAATTCCTGTCTTCCTTTTGTGAGTCCTGCTTACAGAAAGAACAGAGCAGAGACTGCAAAGCTCTTTAAAAGGGGTGGCAAATGCAGAAATCCCCAGTTAGTGCTGTAAATATTTGGGGGAAAGCACAGTTGAGAGCATTATTTACAGCAAAGTTTAGATGCCAGCTACAAGGCATTTTCAGAAGCTGTTCTTATCTATATATCACACCTTGATGCTGGAGTTCTTACAGCTGGATATTTATGAAGGCAATTTGAGTGGTGCCTTGAATAATAACACTGAGGGAAGACTTTGCTCTGATAGAAGTGCCCCCTTTAAGCAACTGCATTTGTCACAAGAGCAACACAGTGATTTAACATAATCAGCCTTAAATGACACTGTTCCCACAGTATATGTAAATAAACCAGGGCCATTAATTCAGATTTTCAGTAACAGACAGCTGCATTTGGTTAAAAAAAAAAGGCAGGGTCTAAAAAGATATTCAAGTTGTGTTTCCCTAATTCAGCAATACAAAATTATCCAGTTAAAAATATTCTGGAGCATATCTGAAATGAACCTTTAATACCAACAGCAAAATCCCCATCTCAGCAGTGATGATTTATCAGATGGATATTGCATCTACTTGTATCATTTACATCATTAATAAGGTTTTCTATAAGCATGTTCTGCTAATTTAAAAATGCCAGGTAACCTGCTGGTGACTTTCTTCCTTTAGCTGTTTATCATTTAGCACATAAAACATGATGAAAATCTTAAATCACAAATAAAAGTGAACATTTTTTTTAGATTTTCAAACCATCAGTCGCCACAGGCCCAGCGATTCAATGGGTAATTAAAAACAGGCAATATATATATATATTTTTTTTTGCATTTTGCTCTGAGTAGACAGGACTACAGCTGTGACTTCAGGGAGACAGACATTACTGACATGTCTGCAGGAATATTTTGGTTCCCAGAAATCACTGGGGACACATTCTGCCTACCCCAGCAGGAATGATGAGACAGCGTGCCCAGGCAGTGGGGCTGTGACAGCCTGGAAAGATGCTGTGTCTTCTCTTTTTTCTCTGAGTTTCAAGCAGTTTCTCCCACAATTTTGTGGCAAAATTTAGTAATGCCATTTTTTTTTTTTGCTTCAATGCAATCTCAACACATCCTAGATGCTTTCTTTTACCACTCTTTTGTTTTGTTAAGGAATTATGACCTCAGGTATTGAGAGTAGCATAAACCTTTCTGCTTAAACATTTCATATTTTCAAAATTTAAATCAATATTTTGTTTGGACAATGAGATGTATCCTATTGGACATGTAACTTTTTAGTATCACCAAACTATCAAAAGAAAGAAAGAAAGAATTTTATATTTATTTTTATGGTTTTTTGTTGTTTTTTAAGTGATGAGAAGCCATCACTAAACTAATGTGTTTGGGTTTTTTACCTTAACTGAACCAGCATTGTTTGCTAAAGCACAGAGCAGTCAGTAGCTGGCCCCAAAGTGACTACAAACTCACATCATGCATATTTAATAAAATGCTATAGCAGAAATATAGCATACATTCTGTACTTCTACAAAAAAGCAATATTCATTATCCTGCAGATTATTCCTTAATAAATATTTCAGAAACTTGAATTAGAAAAAAAATGAGAATAGCATATACTGTGCTCTTGATAGTTTAAAAGCACTTTCGTTTTCTGAACTGTGATGAATCCTTATGTTCTTTTCATTTCTGATGCATTTTAATGCCATTATGGGTTTGAAATCCATCTTTTGGTCACTTTGAGGAGATAAAGATATTGATGTTTAGTTAGCTGCACAAAGAAGTTAAAAGTCATCTTCCATTAGCATGCACAGAGCTGACACTTTATTATTATTATTGTTCCAGATTCCTCGGTTATCTTCACATAAATTTGACACTTTATGGACTGGTATCAAGAACAAACTGCCAGAAATGCTCACAAATTCCCCATTCTGAAAGCCAGGGAAACTCACTGCTGGGCTGCCACTCCTCTCACTTGATATGGTAACATCAAAAGCAAAGAGCTATTTGAGAAACAAAAAAAAACCCCAAATTATCCCTGCAGTAGTGTTGTTTCCAGCTGATTTGTATAGCTGTGCAAGTATTCTTAAATTAATCACAACAGGCAGTGGGTTGAGATGATGCAGCTGCTCTGCAGCTCAGATGCAGAGAAACTGTTTGGGAGTGTGTGGGCAGGGATTGCCACCATCTCTGGGGTGTGGGCTCAGGTGCCAGCCATGGATAGCACAGGAATGTGCCATCAGTGGATGGGAACGTGCCATCACTGCATGAGAATGTCCCATCATTGGATGGGAATGTGCCATCACTGCATGGGAATGTGCCATCAATATAGGGGATGTGCCATCAGTGGATGGGGATGTGCCATCAGTGGATGGGGATGTGCCATCACTACATGGGAATGTGCCATCACTGCATGGGGATGTGTCATCACTATAGGGGATGTGCCATCAATATAGGGGATGTGCCATCAGTGGATGGGAACGTGCCATCAGTGGATGGGGATGTGCCATCACTACATGGGAATGTGCCATCATTGGATGGGAACGTGCCATCACTACATGGGGATGTCCCATCATTGCATGGGAATGTGCCATCACTGCATGGGAATGTGCCATCACTACATGGGAATGTGCCATCACTGCATGGGAATGTGCCATCACTATAGGGGATGTGCCATCAATATAGGAGATGTGCCATCAGTGGATGGGAATGTGCCATCACTGCATGGGGACATGCCATCACTATATGGGAATGTGCCATCACTATATGGGAATGTGCCATCACTGTATGGGAATGTGCCATCACTACATGAGGATGTGCCATCACTACATGGGAATGTGCCATCACTACATGGGAATGTGCCATCACTACATGGGAATGTGCCATCATTGCATGGGCATGTGCCATCACTACAGGGGATGTGCCATCACTGCGTGGGAATGTGCCATCACTACATGGGAATGTGCCATCACTACATGGGAATGTGCCATCATTGCATGGGCATGTGCCATCACTACATGGGAATGTGCCATCACTACATGGGCATATGCCATCACTCACTGCGTGGAATGCAAGTGTTTATTGGTGTTCTGCAAGTGCCTGGTGCTCTGCTTGCTCTGCTGATCCCCAAGGGACAGCTTACTAGCTGTAATTAGCAATGTTTTGTTAAATCAATGAACAGATTTGATTCTGTGTGATCTAAAACATGGAAATTGTGAATTTTTGGCAAGTTTGTATTCACACATGTACACACAAGCTAGGGTGGAGTTTGAGAGCACGTTTCAAGTGTTGCTGTCATAGACAGGGCAGAAGAGAAGTCCTGGTTCTGTTTTGTTGCAATGAGTTCTGTCCTTTAGGGTTCCAGTCTCAGACACTGCCTGGACACTCCAGGCTGAGCAGATGGAAGGCTCACCTCCCTTGAGCTTCCTGCAGCACTTCCCCAGCACATCCCAGACCCCACAGAGTGGAGACTCATGTTCAGGACCCGCAGATCCAGAAAAGCAAAAGCAAAGCTGCTTCCAGTCCCCACCACGCTCCTGGTCCAGCTGTGCTCCATCCACACGATAAATACAACAAAGACCTTCATCTGCTCCACATCCAGAGGTATTACCATGGGAGATACTATCCCAAACAGAAAATAAGAACCATTGAGAACCAAGCATCTTAAAAGATCAAACTAGATTTGTTTTAGGATTTGGGTCTTTCCCCCTTTTGGTGAAGCAAGCATGGTAAGGGAGAAAATTTGGGGATTCAAAGGGGATTAAAGGTTACCACAATTGTGCTGAGAGCAGCAGAACTAAATGTCTGCTTAGAAGTGCAAAATTGCAGAGGTGGACTTGAACATTGAAACAGCAGAAATACCAGGGTTAGTCTGTCTGGTTTATAGTTACAAATATAATGCTGTTGAAGTAGTCAGAAATTTGACTTTAGATCCCTTCTGAAGGATGAAATAATTAATGGTATAAATAAAGTTGGACCTGAGGCCAGAAATATAGCCAGAGTCTCCAAAAAGAATATTCATTCGCTTCAGGAAGAAACACAGAATCAGTCTCTGGGGTAGAAAAAAAAAAAGAAAATTATCTTCCTAGGATCAAAAAAACAACAAAAAACAACAACAAAAAAAAAAAAAAAAAATCCTGAAGTAGCTTGTATTTAGGCAGGAGAAAGCTTTTGTCCTGAGCCCTGAAACACATCAAACAGAAAGCCGAGTTTTGTCTGCATGGAAGGTGTTTTGGAATATAAACTATTTCAGGGCATTAGAGAACCAAGCCAGCCCACCCCTGCCCCAGGCTGGCCTCCAAACCTGGGCTGCTGGAAATGCCCCAAGAGTTCTGGAGCCCCAGCAGTGTCTGCCTGAGCAGGGCAAGGAGCAGACAGGGCTGCTCACCAGCAGGGAAAATAAAGATACCAAATGCATGTTCTGCTTTTAATGAGCTGTTAATTCATCTCTCCTAGCCAGGGCCTCTGTAAATCTCAGACTGACAAGGAATCCTGAGACTTTGAAATTGCCTTGTAAATTAGTTACTGGTAATGAAACCATTTAGTTTTTGAAGGGATGGGATTGTGAGGGCTTTCCACGTCAAAATAATTCTTTAATTAACATTACTGAAGCAAATAATTAAACTGTGCTGTATAAAAACTCCCATAATAATATTCACACTATTTCCTTTTCTTCCTTTCTAACATTTTACATTGTGAGACTTGTTTTTGATACGTGAAGTAAAAATCTGTCACAGCCAACCTTACATTCATTATTTCAAGCTGCATAAAAGATGTAGTACACGATGTATGTGATTCAAGAGAGATCCATCTGCACCAAATCATCTATCAGAAGTCTTACATTTCAGAGAGTTAAAAATATACCCAGATAAAGAGGTGTTTTAAAAAACCTTAAGATAGTCATAGGTTTTAAATTAAACTTTGAACAGGTGAAATAATAAAAATTCAAAGTCATGTTGGATGCTTTATCAGTGCCATCTCAAGTCACACTTCAGGCTCCAATAAACGTTTTTCTTATCAGTGGTGATGAAGGAGAGTGATAATCATACAATTTGATGTGGCAGAAATATTCCTCAGCTAGTCTCTCCTCATTCAGGTTTCTTTGCTGCTGTTTGGAAAAAAAAGGAGGTAGGGAGGAGTGCTTTGGATTAGACTGGAATAGATTTTACTCTTTCCAATAATGGTTTTTCTTTAAAAAAAAAGAAAAGTAATATGGACATTAAAGGAATTCCTATCAAGGAATTCCCATACTGATCTCAAAAATATAGCCAGGAGAGTCAAAACAGGAATTAGCAGCATTTCCTTCCTGTGAACCTTGCTTCCAAGCACACTGCTGATCCCCACTTGTTGCTCTCCTGTGGAGGAACACTGGCTCCCAAGGACACATTCCTCTTCCTAAAGACTGAAATGTCTGTATTGAAGCCTTTAAAGAGAATCTCAAGTCAGATAAATGCTCAAGGGTTCAAAGTACCTCAAGTGTCTAAGCTCAAGTGATTCAATGCTGAATATGAAAACCCTAATTTTTTACACTCACTGCTTAAATAAATATGTGGGACACAAAACAGCATCTCCAATTCCCCTCTGTGCCCCTTGGGCTGGGGCAGGAGGAAGGAGCTGGGAATCAAGAAGTGCAGTTGAGTCTGGAAAGAAAAGGTGCTGTGGTCAGGTATTTTTATTTTTGTCTTTGTTTCTCACCATCCAATTCCATTTTTAATTGGCAATAAATGCAATAAGTCTTTCCTGAGTTGAGCCTGTTCTGCCCTGGTAACTGATAAGTGATCTCCCTGTCCTCATCCTGGTCCATGGGCTTTTTTATCTTTTCTCCTCATCTGCTGCAGAGAGGGAGCAAGGGAGGGGCTCAGTGGGGTCTGGCAGCCAGCAAAGGTCAACTCACCACTATCTGAATTCTCACCTACATCCTAAATAAATGCCATTACACTTACTCAGCTCTCTGATGGGTGAATATTAATTTTGCATACCATTGGAGAGTCATAAAACTAAAAATGGTAAGAGAAACATGCAGATCCTAAATGCAAATGATCTGAGAAAGATCATGCAGAAAAAAATGTTAAAAATTCAATACCTTTGACAAACATTTGAGTTTGATATTTTATTCCAAAAAGAATGAAAGAATAAAAGAAAAAATAAAAACAAAATCCCAGAATTGAAGGAATCTAATTTTAGACAATTTTGATCTAACACTTCTGAGGAAAAAACACCTTTTCTCTCTGTACACAGATCTACTTCTCTGTAAAAGCATGCTGAAAGCATTTATCCTAACACAAAAAAAAGCCCTTCACATTGTGGGGAATCCCTAACAAAAAAAATCCTCCCCCCTAACAGCTGAAGATAGCTTTTTGAGCACATAATAATACTCCAGTGAGTTCCTGACACAGAAGTATGGCAGGGTTTCCCCAGCTGTTAGCATGAGATAAGTTGTGATTTGATGTGATAAGAGGTTTTCTCATGTTCATAAAACAGAGGTTAGCACTGTGCTCACAGCTGGAAACACAGTTTCTAGATCTGAATTCCCAGGAACATTATTTACCTGTTTTCAGAGGCTTTGAGCTAGAAATTGGCACTTATGTATGGGGACAATGCACTAATACACACACACACACATATTTATATATATATATAACTTCTACAGGTCAGAAAAATAATTTCAAAGGAGTTTAAGTAATATGTAATCCTAGTGAAGGAATATTAAAAATAGACTTAGTCATTTCATCCTTTCATTTTTCCAGAAATGTTTTAATGAAGCTTTGTGGTGAGTCTTTAGTAGAGTGTTTTACTCAGCTAGTACGGGTATTTGTAGTTACTCTGATCTCCCGCCTGATGATGGTTAATGCCCTGGGGCATCTTGATACAAGAACTCAGGGATTTCATCTAACCACAGGTCTGAGTTTATTGACATCTTAACACACTGCTTTTTTACTTTAATCTTTCCCCCACTTACTCTGATAAGAGAAAGAATAAAGTGAAAGAACATTCTTGTTCGATTTTTAATAAAACCCTCATCATCTAAAAGTGGTTCAGTGATGATTGCACCTCCCTATGAGTACAAATTGTGGATGAAAAATTCCAAACTGTATTCTGAGATTACAAAGATTTCTCAGGTGAGTCCTACTACAAACAGAACATGTCTGGGTAAGTTATTCTTCTCAGCAATACTAAAGGAACTTGATATTCTATTACTTATTCAAAGTATGCAAGTACTTTACTGTGAAGATGAAAAATTTGCTTATCAACTGATTAGGTTTATATTCTTATTTTACTATGAATTACTGGGTATATAAATCTAATCTGTCAAAAAATATTTGTATCGACTATATTCCAAGATGATTTAAAATTGTATCTACTCATTATAGTGATTATGTTCAGACTTTAACAAATCAGAATGTTTTGTCTGTGAAGATCTGCAGGTCTGAGATTGTGAGTTAGTAAAGTAAAATATATGTGTTTGCAATATTGCTGCAGAATCTGAAACACTCACAGCAGCACAACTGGTATTCGCTCAAGGACTGGAAAACCCACGAATGTAATAAATAAGTTTAATGGCATATTTTGCCTCATTTATAAATTCCAAGCCATGAATGAAAAGGCATAATTCCAACAAAACCACAGAGGAAGCTCTGCTGAGGAACCTTTGCCACCTTTGCTCTCTGATCACAACACAATCAGAGGAATGAAGCTGTTCTGGTGACAAAGGTGGCTTTTACCCTATCCCTGGCGTTTCCTTTATTTCTGCTCCAGCAGCAGCTCTGTCCACAGCCCGGGCAGGAGCAGGGGCAGGGGCTGTCAGCAGCCACTCCATCCCTGTGCAGGGGCCTGGGCAGGCTCAGGCTCTGAGCTCAATCAACAGGCAGCTAATGAGCACTGCGAGCTGGGCAGGGCTTGAGCCACTACAGAAACCACTCCAGAATCATGCTGTAAAATCAAAACGATGCCCCTCATATCCTGAGGCATCATGTTTATTTTTCCTTAAAAGATTTTTCTTATCAAAAGTGTTGGCACACTCAAAAGTTGTTGTTAACTGGGATTTGAAAGTCAGAATGGATTATTCTTTTTGCCCATCACTGATTGTAGTAATTTTTTTTTTCCTCAGTTGGATTTGGTCCCTGGTGCAACCTCATTTCTTCAGACAAACTAGTAGAGAGTTATTTCCTTTAATGGGCCCACTCTTACACAATTAACTAGAGCACAGACAGAATCTGTGAACTGGTAATTGTTCCTATTACTAAATGTCTACTTAAATACTGAACTAATCTTGAAAACATGATAGATTATCTGCTTTAGATATTTTCAAATAAAAGAGTGGTGCCCTTCTGGAATATTTGTGTTATATAAGCTTAGATTATTGCAGCACATGTGGCAATAAGAAAGCCAAGCACGAGGAATGTTTTTTTACTTTAAATTATATCTCTGTAATGAATTAACACTATTTCCTTTTGCTAAGCCTAGGTTCTAACTGAGTCCTTGCTTTAGAGATTATTTCTTTTTTGCTGTTGATGTCATTTAAAAGGCAGGCACTCTTGTTTCTTGAAAAAAAAAAAGAAGGAAAGAGTTTCTTTGATTGTTCTCCAAGTCATTTTCTGGCCTGCCAACATTTGAGACAGGATATTTTCTTACACCTTCTTTTTCCTCTGGCCTTAATCTTATGTCTGTGTACTTACCCACACAGTGTCCCCTCATCTTTTCTATTTTTCCTACTATTTCTCTTCCGCATCCTTTAACAAGTATGCCCAGATTTGAAGGCTGTGGTTTGGCAGTGGTGTACCCAATGACCTTAGCATTCTTAAACTGTTACAAACACCAGAATGAAGCACAAGGTAACCTCAGTGGTGTCAGCTAACAGTTTTCATCTTAATTCAGACCATTTGGACACTATTCCCTCCCAGTTCACTCTACCAGAGGTATGACTTCTTCTACATCTGCCTGCTTTCTGTGCAGCAGATCATCTTCCACTGTGAACCAAGAAAAGAGAGTGGCCATCTCCCAGCTCCCAGGCACTGGCATTATCAATCTTTTGAAGCAAGACGAGACTTCCAACTATGCCAAGGAAACTCTAATACTCTCAATGCACCAGTCTTTACCAGGAAATCTGTCACTAGTTGCTATCCATTTATCCCAATGATCACTAATCTTATCTACCACTCTGCTGGAAACAAAAGGGTACAAATTGCAGTTCATGTTCCTTTACTTTTAAGAGCTTAACAGAGTTTATATTTCATTTGGTAAGGGTAGAGACAGGCAAATATTTACCCTTAATTATTTTTTAACCTCCAGAGAGCTCTAAAGGAGAGTCTTTGTGCAGAAGATCTTTCCTTATGAGTTCCCATTAAGTTTCCCGTGAGTTCCCGGCATTTTCATGTATCAGGATCTAAGTCATATCAGGACCCGAGTTCCATGGGTACTTGGTCCTCAGTGCTGCAGGTCACTGCTTCACCATAAATTTCTCAGGCCAAATGGTGCCTTGCTCAACACCAAAGAGGAACAAAAACAGCCACAGTCAGCAAGGATGCTCAGTGACAGAGCTCCAACAGCTCAAGAACAAACTTCAGAGATCATTCGTTCAGTTATAAATATTTCAGGCAAGGACTAGTTTCCAATGAAATTGAGAGACAAAGCAGTTTGAAGCTTGGGAGTGAGTGGAATGCTGGCAGTGCATAAGGCTACCTGATAGCTGTGTGATTTCTGTGTGCACTGACTCCATTTGCACTGCGAGGCAGCACACACAACCTCCTCAGCATCTCTTTCTGCAAAGAGTAAATCTCAACAGTCTCACTGTGTCTTTCTTTTCAACTCAAGAGAAATTGGAAAAGACAGATGATTAAACAATGCAGAGAGAGGAAACTTGGTTAAAAATGACAACTTTATAGCTTGAGAGACAAGTGCTACCTTTGAAACCTGGGTATGGCACTTGGGTTGGGGTTTCACCCTTACAAGACTTAAACAGAGATCAGAGAATCTGGACATTCAGGGACTGTCAAAACATGTCAGCCTCCTACACAATTTAAATACTTGCTTACATTGCTTTGTAGCCAACAGCCAAATAGCATTTCTCAAAATATTATGTAAATTGTATCAAATTAGCTCTTCTGGTCTATAAATTTCACTTCTCTTTAATTCAAAGCTACCAGAGTCTTTAAAGACAATGTGAATAGTGTGATGCATTTTGGAAACCTGACATTTAATATTCAAATGACCCCATCTCTCTTGAAGGCCTGTTCAGAGAAAGCAGTGGTCCCCTTACACAGGGAGATTGTGCTGTGCACTTCTCTGCCAGGGACAAATTGTACACTGGAGCCTTCCACTGATTTGGGTGAAAAACCAATTCCCTAACTTAGACAAGACTTACAGTCAGAACTGGAAAATAGTTGCAGATTTCCAGAGATCAGCCTCTGAATCTCATCTCCCTTTCCCTTCTGTTGCTTTAATTTTGGAGCTTTTTCCTGCAGTGAGGCTTTGAGATTTTTTTTAATTTATTTTAAGAATGTCATAAAATCCCAAGAGCAGAAACCATATACATATATATATATATATATGTAATAATTGCAACAAAGAAGTCCATTATTATTGCTGAGATGTAGTACACAGCTTTACTTATTTATGATTCTCTCTGGAAAAACTACACCAGCTGCAGACACAATAACTTCTTAACTTCTGCTGGCAGTAAATTCCTTGCTATTTGTGCAGTTTACCTTCACCTTGGTGATTCACAGACCCTCACTAGCTATTGAAAAGTTAGCAAGCATCCCCTGTTAACTGTTGTTGTCAGGATGAGAAGCAAATGACTGCTAAAAAAACCACACAAAAATCCCTTAAAAAAACCAAAAACTCTCCTAAAACATATATGGCCAAAATTAAATAGAGGAGGAGAGTTTGATAACAAAATTAAAGAGGAGAGTCAGTTTTATAACAAAAGTGGGATATATATATATATATATATACACATTCCTGCATATCTACACTCCAGCTACTCTCAGTGCTCATGTACTTTCTGCAATGCTGCTTTTGCAACGCTTTGGTTTCTTACACTGTGTCTTTCTCTGTGTGAGTACAAACAGCTTTGAAAGCAAATCAGATTTAATCATTGAAAAAGTTGATGAGCAAGCATGAAGTTTTCAATAATTGTGCTGCTGTTAATGCCACATCATCCACATATACCATAGAAACGAAACACATTATTGATGGGATAGAAAACACTAAAATATATATTGAATATATTCATACATGTATTTCCTCATAACCTTATTCTCAGCCTGACCTCCATCTTGAACTCAGAACAACATCAACATTTAAAGGAAAATTATCTTTTAAAACATTAGGAAAGGGAAAGTCCATAAGTGTCTTGTGAGCCATTTTGGAAAATAGTGTCTGTAGTAGTGAATAAAATACAAGAAAAGTTGGGGGAAGGAAGTGGCTCAAAACTACAGTTTCTTTAAAAAAAAAAAAAGAGAAATTACTAGATATTGCAATATTTGAAATATTTTCATTTTACTGTTTTTACAGAATCACAGAACCAACAAGGTTGGAAAAGACCTTATAGATCATCAAGTCCAACCTGTGACCTAACACCACTTTATCAACTAAACCATGCCACACCCAGTTTTTGTCGTTAAACACCAGTTTCTCAACATTGGCAGAAGCATTTTAAAATATAATTCCATTAAAAATAGGTTTCATATTTAACTTTCAAAATATACCCAAGAAGCCACCTGTTAAAATTTGTACTACAATTTCAGCACTAATTTCCACAAGGAAAAAAACCTGTAATTAAACAACAAGGGTTCTAAAAAAATATTTCTCACCTGCAACTCAATCAATTTATAAGAAAACTCCTCCTCTGAGAATAGGAGGTGGAGCATGAGGGGGACAAATACAAAACATGCTCACAAAGATCTCTGCTGCTTCTAACCCTATGAATTTGCCAGGAGAAAAAGCCTCAGAAGGTTTCACTGGGAGGCTGTTTGGTGTCTGTGAAAAGACCTTTTCTTCCCTGCTGTCTCCTGAACTTCACTGGGACCAAGCAGGGGGAAGAGAGTGAGCATCCCAACAGTTAAAGTAAAGTAAGCATATCAAAATACACGCAACGGGCTGATTAGTTGAGTTTTGACAGGCTGCTAAACGGCAACTCGGAGGGAAGAGCTGCAAACATCCCACAATTAATTTCCTTGCTATGCACTGCCTGAGCTAGAGCCTGCAGAGGAACTGCTGACAGCACAAAATTCGCATTCCACTGCCTCTCCCGCCTCTCCCAATTTACAGGAGAATAGGAAATCATGAACAATTGATACACTCTGTTAGCTCCTATCATGGAGGGTGAGCTCACATGTAGCCTTAGGGGTATCTTACACAGTTTAATGCTGAAAATAAAAGGTAATGTTCTTGGCAAAGAGCTGGGGGGATTAAATTTGGAAGGCTTGAAGCAGCTTTGAATTGTAGTCAATAAAAAAAGAACCAAATAGTAATTTTGTAATTTAACTGTGCTGGTTATGCCCAATGAGTCAGACACTTGTGAAATAAACCATGTAAATAGAAAAATGGTTTAACTCTTTCTGCAGTTGCCCTGCATTTTCTCCCTTCTTTTTCCTGCCTTCCTCCCCCCGTTGTTCCCTTAGTTAAATAATACTGTATGGTCACTTTCTCCAGCTTACTCTCTTGGGACAGCTCATCATTCAAAGAGAAATTCTGCCTTTTTGAAATAGTTTTTGGGTTTATTTTTTTAAATTTGTTCTGTGCTGTGGAAAACGACGACCGTGCTAGCAGAGCTTGTAAAGATAAATGTCCAGAGACTGCTCCAAGCCACTTAACTGGGTAGCTCAGAGTTCTTCTGTTCTATTGGAAACTCTACACTTGAGGTGACTCCTGTCCAGAACAGTGTCTTCTCTGCACCTGATGTGTGCAGCCCTAAATCAGTCAGGGATAAAGAGGGTTTTACATCACATGGTGCTCACCTTCTCTTGTTTCTGGTGAGCTTTACAGAGCTGACCTGGACCAGGGCCCCACCAATTCCTCCAGCTCTTTGGCCACCCTGGTGCTGAATTACACAGCCCTGGTGCTCCAGATGTAGGAAAATGTACAATACTTAATTTTAATTTGGTTTTCTTTTTTTTTTTTTTTTTGGTAACTTTAGTCAGTCTTGCTTGTCTTTGCCTTGGGGGAACGGAATTGAAGTTTCCTTTCACAGGACTGTTTTATCACTCAAGGTGTGATAAGCTTAACATCTCAGCAGGCTGGGAGTAGCACAGAAGATACACAAAAGATCAACCCGAAATATTACCCCTGGCAGGGTGAGAGACCCCTGGTCTGGAAAAGAGAGATGAGAGAATCAAGGAAGGAGAACCACATTAGCAGGAGGTGAGGAAATCTGTAACCAACAGGAAACCAAACACTGGGAACTGTGTAAATTGGGACCAATGAACATTGAACCAGTGAATTTCAATTTTGACTGTTGCGATCGATTTAAAGATAAGTGTGGATTTTATTCCCATCTGTCAGAGCTGGGGCAG
>VWZV01011296.1:1481722-1550977 GCA_013397155.1 Irena cyanogastra | reverse complement strand
GGGACAGGCTCACCCAGGGGAGGAGCCAAGCATTCCTACCTGGATAGAATCTGAGATTTTGGGACACCAGGGCAGCCTTCCCCACTGGATTGTCAGAGGAGCAGCCCTTTCCCACTTCATTCCCAGAGGAAAACTCCACCCTTGTCCAGGATCCCTGCTCCAGCAGAGCCAGCCCTGGCACTGCAGGAGGCCTGAGCCACCATGGAATGGCACTGCCACCAACACCCTGACACACAAGGGGTCAGATCGTGTTCTGACTCTGGCAGTGTTGTTTTGCATTACTGCGTTGTTTATTTTATTATTTTCTTAAATTTTTCTTCCCCAATAAAGAACTGTTATTCCTATTCTGATATCTTTGCCTGAGAGCCCCTTAATTTCAGAATTATAACAATTCATAGAGAGGGGGTTTGCATTTTCCGTTTCAGGGGAGGCTCCTGCCTTCCTTAGCAGACACCTGTCTTTTCAAACTGAGACAACTGTATAAAGTTTGGAGAAAAACTAGTAAAATTTGTGTGTCATGGAATGATTTTCTCTGCACAACCCAGGCTAGGCGTGGATAAAATAATTTCTGTTGCATATCCTGGCTGGGATCAAGTAATGCCTTGATTTTCTAACACTAAAAACACTGTTGGAGGGTTTTTGTTTTTCCCAGGGTTTTGGTGACACAGAGAGATTCATTCTGATCAGCACCAGGTTGGCAGAGCCTGTTGTGAAGTGCCAAAGCCCCTGGGATGTGAGAGAGCAGCCTGTGAGCCCAGAGATGCCCAAGAGCAGCCACCAGGGCTGTTCCAGCCCCAGCCCCAGCTCCCTGCAGCAATAACAGTGAAAATCTTCCTGGTCCAGCAGCCAGGCAGCTCCACTGAGATTCCATCATTAATCCCTACATGAGCCATTTGCCTGCCACCACTTAAATTTAACACTTCTACAATTAAAACAGGAATTACTTTGGTTTCCATAATGCAACTACACAAGATAGACATTATTAACCACTTCCTTAATTGCAATAATTTTTATGATTTCTCAAATTACTGAACCATGAAATTTATTTTAAAGACTCCAAGCAGTTCTGAGTAGAGGTAAAACTAAATTTTTTTTTTTAAAGTACCCTTATAATTACCTCATACTAGTAAATTATTCAGATTATGATTGCACTGATTTAATGAGGTCATAACCACATACAGACTCATTTAGAAAATTATGGAACACTACAAAAAACGAGGTCATTCACCACTGTTTCAGTGGTTGAAACACTGCCTTTCAAAACACAATCTTTACACTCTAGATTTTTAGCAATTTCTTAAGAGTAGCTTGACCTCGGTGGAAAAAAAAAATTAAAATGTATCTCAAAAGAAAAGGAATATGTAAACAAAAGGGATCCTAAAAAAAAACAAGAAAAAAACCAAAAATACCAAACCCTAACACAAAACCCCTCCACATATATTTTTACTGGTGAAATTCCTTAAAATCAGCAGTGTTCCGGATTAAGGGATCCTAAAAAAACAAAAAAAAACCAAAAACAAACAAACAAAAAAAAAAACCAAAAAAAACCCCAAAAAACTAAAAGAATACAAACTAGATACATAAAAGGACAATGTTCTAAAACCTCCCTGTTTTGGAAGGAAAGACTTAATACTTCAGAATTAACAATTCCTAGAAATTTCAATAGGGGAATCCTCAAATCTTCAGAAAACAAATTAAATCAAGCAATCATGATAGAAAAATAACTTGATCATCCTCAGTGCTCTCCATCTACAGATATTCAACAATAAGATTTATCTGCTCCGAGTACATCTTAATTCTCAAGGGGAAATTACCATCCCTGGTTCTGGAATCTAAAAAATCCATTCAATTCTGAATGTCCATTCATGAAAATTATGCATTTATACAAAATTTATATTTACAAAATGATGTACACATACAAGAGACCAAGAAAGTTCCTTTTCTCTCCAGCTGATTATTTCAGTATTGTTGTTGCACTTCAAAATGAAAGCAGTGAGTGATTGCTTTACTTGGTTGCTAGAAAGCATTGCAGAACGCTTTTTGTAAGATTTGCCATCCCCATTTTGGTTTCATTTAGCACTTTTAAAGATACTGTTATACATTCCAGCCTTTTGGCTGTGCCTTTGGTAGCTTTGTTTGGGTGTTTTTTTTTTTCTTTTTCCCAGTCCTTTCACTAGAATTTTCTATGCTTCAAGTGGAAAAACAGGTATCTGAACATGATGGTCTTAATCTACTTCATCCATTTTAAACCTTTTGCCCCTTCCACTGAAGTGAGTGACCCTGCAGCTCCCTTCAGTTCTGAACTAGCAGCAAATGTCATTACCTTTCAATAAATCCTTTTTCCCCATAGGTCACTTCTATTTGAAATGAACACAATCAGTCCCTGGTATAAATTCCTGTCATATTCTGCTGGTCTCTGATGCAAAGACAGACACAAGAAAGAAAGATATCAAGTTCCCCTCTCTGTACCAAGGAATTCAGACACAGTAAGGGAAAGAGAAAACAAGGTTAATATGCAAGGGAAAAGGAGAGTACCGTGGGAGAGCTGTGTGGTGCAAAGAAAAGCACCACGGTGTGATAGGAGGAGAAGGAAGGAGCAGCAGATTAAGAGAGACAGAAGATGGTTCAGGATGATGTGGAAATTTCTAGAGACCTTTGCCCTTATGAATCATGTATGGAAGGGCCAGTGAGGCTCCTTGCACTCCCAAGCAGCACACAACTGCATGGCTGGTGGTGCTCTCAGGGAGGGAGGACAGCAGGGCTGACCTGCCTGGGCAGCTGAGAACACCATCAGCTGCTTTCTTTCTGAGTGGTAATTGCAAATGTTTTCTTGGTCCTTGGCTGGCACACAGGGACCCTGGGGATTCTGACACCAATGTCCTGCTGCTGCCTGGACAAAGCCCTCCCAGCATCATCACCCAGGCCCTTCAGGACATCTCAGAGAAAGAGGGTTTGGAGGAGCAAAAAGGAAAATAAGTAAATTAAGTCACTTGACTAACCTTAATATAACTTTGCTGTTATTCAATACTCTAAATAGTAATCACTATTAAAGCATTTCTTTGTACATTTTCCATGCCCTACCCACTCCAGGTGTTAATTTGAGTTTAGCTCCATTTGTGCAATGCCAAAGGAGAGCTAAGGCTTGGGAGGAACAACACTCTGAAGCTGTACAATAGGTTAATTCAAACGTTCCTGTTTGAAAATCACCAAAGAAAGAGCAACCTGCCCTTTGCTGCTCCAGGGGCAGCCTGCCCAAAGTTATAACAGGTCAACAGCACAAATCTTCTGTGGGGCTAAGCCACTTTTGAACAAAAGGAGCTATTTCTTGTCAAAGACAATCCTTACTCATGTAACCACATCACTCTAAGGGCTTTGTGCTTGCAGAGGCACTTTAGTTAAGAAGCTGTAATTAGGAAAGCTGGGGGGTTTTGCTCCTATTCCTAACCAAAACAGGTTATATATGCAGAAACTGGGTGTAAACAAGGCTTTGTAAAAATTATTGTCCTTATACACAAACCTGATAAAGCTTTGGGTGTTTTTCTGAAGAGAGGAAGAAGGGACAGTTGAGCCAAAAAGTATAAAAGGTTATGGACAGAAAAATATGTGAATACTTTGCAGTAAATCTTGGAGGAACTTTTTACTCCAGCACAGCAAAGATATATGTCATGTCCTCACATTTATGCATAAAAAGTTGCATAAGTTGAGGAGCATCAGATCTACTAAAAAAATATTATAGGATGCAAACACTCGTATTTTTTCTCAGACATCTGAGACAGAAATAGTGCAGCCCTCCCTTGGGTACTACATGATGATTTAAACTTCTCTGTACCTGAATCACTTGAGCCATAAATAATATTTGCTTAGTCCTTAGAGGAGTGCTGCCTCATTAAATAAGAACATTATAATTATTACAATCAGTTGTTTGAAGAAGTGATCAAAGAATTACCAGCAATCAGAAAATCCTTCTAGACTGGAAATGAAGAGAGACTTGCACAGTGACACCAGGAAATCACTGCCAGAGAAAGGAAGACAGACCAAGCCCTGGGTTCAACAGCTCAGTGTGGGTAGACATGGCAACTGGGAAGATTGTAGCCAGAAATGTTTTGGAGCAAGCAGAATTCTTGCATTCTTCACCTGTGGATGTATTTTCCTAGAACTCAGAGGAACTTTAGACCTCTCAAAGTTCCTCTCTCCCTTCACAACATAGTTGGATAATAATCACTGCTTGCCCTGAGTGCTCCTGTGGGCTGGAGTGTCCAGTCCAAGGTCCTTACGGCGGCCACAATTGGTACAACTCCTGATTTATAAATATATTCTAAAATATTTATACTCTTAAATAATTTTTTAAAAATTTTTATATTTAACGGTGTTTTAAATATCAATAATTTAATCTTCCAAAAGTATAGCATGTGACAGTACATATTACATTTTTGCAAGCTTTTCAAATGATTTTTTTTTTTCTCTCCACTTGGGATTATAAATTAATGCAACTGTCTAGCAGTTTGGAGAAAAAGACTGTAAATAAAAAGACCTTTTATCTCTCACTGTAAAGAAAAAAAAAAGGAAAAAAGCAAGAAATAACTATAAGAGAATGATGTCTCAACAATCAACTGTATTGAATACAACCACAGAAGCCCAGCTACTGTTTAATTACATATATTATAGTTGCTTCTGTTTTCTTCTGGCCTGCTGCACGCTTACTCCAAAATAGATTATGAGGTAATCAGTGAATACAAACATGGGATAAGGGTTCAGTTGTAACTGAAGAAAGTTACAAACATGATACTTGCCAGAGCACAGACACTCTAGAGCTTTACATTGAGCAGCGTTTGTCTCCAGAAGCACTTCCAGATGCAGACCCCTCCAGGCTCTCTTCCCTAATCCTCTCATTCATACAGCTACACGCATAAAAACCACAAAGACACTGATTTACATAAAATTATCTCACTCCATTTTATTTAAGATTTTCTCCTCCAGTTAGTAAAAGAAAGATGTGTCTCTCTTTATACATATGTACAAGTTCAGTTACAAAAATAGACAGCACATTCAAAGAGAAAAAAAGGCTTGGCATTTGTCTGATTCCCTCTAAATATCATATATACATGTGAATAGAAGGGGAAGGGGGAAGTCTTTATGAGTTAATTAAACATCACCTCCCCCTCAATTATCCCCTGCAAATCTGTTCAAAAATCAATCTAACTAAGCTCAGTTCTGCTATTTTCAGGTGTGCAAATTAGAGGCAGAACCAACAGGAAGCACTCGCTCTACACTGTAGGACGCCAGGCAAAGGATTTGGGGTCAGAAAAAAATTATAATAATAAAAAAAGAAATCATCTTCCACTGTCACAGCCCAGACCTGCAACTCAACTTGCTTCTCTCAAGGGATGAAAGTGCCCCGGCAGAACAGCCTCTTAATTCAATGTGTGAGACAGAACAACTGTCCCACACCTAAATCTCAGTGCAATGCAGACAACGCTTACAGCAAAGCAAGGGGCTATGGGCAGGGTTTGTGCATCAAGAACGGGGAAGGAACAACCAGGGAACAAGAACATGGATGGGTGCTGGCAGCACTGCCTTCTATCAGCCTCATGGGACACAGCTACTGCCCACACACTGCAGTGAACTCAACCACGCCAGTATGTGTATGATCACAAAGATGAAGGGAAAACACACTGCAGGAACAGTCAACGGGATGGCTGGGATATGAGACAATCTTTTTCCCAGGATTTGGCTGGGAGGGGGAATGGCACAGTTCTCTCTCTCTCAGAATTGTTTTTCATTGCTCTTCTCACAGCACTGCAGGCTGCAGATCCATGCTCTGCTATGGCAAGGTGAGAGGAGCAGCACAAACTCCTCCTCAACACTTCAGTTTTCCTCCTTCTCCAGATTTATACAAATACAGCATTACTTTGTTTCTAAGCTTTTAAGAGTTCTGCGCACCTCAAAAATGAGAGAAATCATTCTGAACACAGTGAGTGTTCGTGCTGATGAGAACTCTGAAACGCAAACCAATCGCTGGCCTGTGGTTTCATCCACTGTGTGAAGCAGAGGTGTGCTGCTGCTCTCACAAGGCCTGACAGCGCTCCCTGTATTCTGCAGCTCTGAACATCTTCCTGACAAATGGTGCTGAAAAGAGTCTGCTCCCTGGAAACCACCAGACACCTTCCTTTGAATTTCAAGTTATTAAAGAACCCGGAGATCTACACCAGAAGAACCCAAGAATTTTTTTGATCACACATCATCTTCAGCATAGCCCTCAATTACTCCTGCATGTTCACTGACCAGCTGCCAGGACAGAAATGTCTTGTGACTCTACAAGATTCTCCCGGGGTTCAGATACTGATTTCATAGGACAAAATCAATGCTGGGCTCCACCTCAGGTTACAAGAGAGGAAGTACATTGGTGTGACCTCAAGCACACACAGCTGCAGGATATTGCATGGAGTAGTTGGATGCTTTCTTACCCCAGACTCCCTTCCCTCCTTCTTGCAGTGTCTACAAAGATAGTTTTTTGGAATACACATAATCAAAGTGCTCACATCAACCACCCACTCCCATTGTGCTTTGATTTTCTTTCCACACAGGTGCTGGACAGCAACAAGGCATTTGTTAGCATGCCTTCGACTGGCAGGGTGGTCTGCTCTGAAAGCCAACACAGTTCAGACAAGCTTTGGGGGTTCAAAATTACTACCGACCACCTGAGGTGTGGGCTCCTTTGCTTTGCTTCCGAATTGAAGTTTCTGATACGAGACTGCTGGTCAGGTTTAAACTTTTGGGGGTCCCACAAACACTGTTTCCTTTGCTCAAAGGGGAGCTCAAGGGAGAAGAGGCATTTGAAGGTCCAAAATCTGCAAGTCCGGAAGGCCGAATGATTGCTGTTTGTAGAGGGCTACTTGCAGACATGCCTAGCAATGGAAAAGAGAATCAAATTCTACATGAGCATATTATTCCACTTGTGGTTCTTCAACAGCAGACAATGTATTAACAATCAGTCCTAAGACCACTCTGTATTAATGACTTACAACAGTTTAATGAAGAGGGATGTCCTTATGATACAAAACATCTTACAATTATACCCTGGGCTATCTTCAGCTGGTGTAAAGCTGCAGCTCAATCACCATCAGTTTAGCAGGTTTTGGAATGGGATACTGTAACTTCAACACGATGCAATGCAGGAAAACCACAGCCATAGCCATGGCATAAACAACACTATCTGATCTGTCTGAACATCACGTAAAAAAAAAACCCAAAAACCAACAAAAAAAAACCAAGAGGAAAAATATTTGGTGTGAGATAATTCAAAGGGCAGATGAAACTCAAGGTCATCTGAGATAAAACTGGCTATGCTCTCACACCCTTATCATGTCACACTTTGTATTGCCTGGATCTCAGAATATAATGGACAAGCAATACCAACACCACAACACTTAACCCATCTCCTGGCAGGCTGTAAGCAGCCATGACGCAAGCTCACGCTGGCTGTGCTCTGGGCAGCCTGGTGCCTGCCCTGCCCCACGTACCTTTGGAGACGTTGTAACCGTAGGCCGCGTACGCTGCTGCAGAGGCCGCCGCTGCCCCCGCCTTGGCCCCTGCCATCGCCGCTGCGCTTCCCGCTATCGACTTCCGGCTCCTGCCTTTCCCAGTGCCGCCTTTGGAGCCGCCTTTGGGACGACCCCGGCTTCGACTTGACTGGCCTCTCGCAGCGAGAGATGTATCTTGCATTGAAACGCCTGAAAAGGAAAAAATATTAAAACAGTGACTCGTACAGTGTTTCACATGCCTGACAAGTGAGTGCAGCTACCTGTCAAAGGCGCCTACCAGTTACATTAATACTGTTCCTGTGTGGCATTTACAGTAACAGGGACACTGTTAGCAAGCAGGGGTCTCATGAAAAGAAATTAGGTGTACAAAACATTACAAAACACCACTCTTCAGCAATAGTATCTTAACTGCAACTACTTGTATTATTACAAATCCAACCTACAAAGAGTTGGAATATTCCAAGTTATACTTCAGGATGATGCATTTTCTTGTTTCAAGATGGAGATGCAGTTATCTTCCATCTGCTATCCCTGAAGAAACTCATCAAGAACTATGATTCTACTTATTACTGTGGAAAACTATGGTAATTAAAACCACTTGACATTATTTAAAATTACATTGCACTTGAAAAAAATTGTTCCAACCAGCCACTGGAGATAAAGACCTAATTATTAACCCAACAGCAAATTCAAGGAAAAGCTTAGAGATCAATAGTTCTGAGGTTGTCTGTAATTTGGTAACAAACTTAAGGGAAGGAGAGCCCTCAATAACATAGGAACAAAGGACACAACCTTTTGAAGTAACTAACACAGAAAAGAGGTAAGTAACTTTGCAATTAAAAGGCAATTATTTTGCCCCCAAATCTTGCCAACCATTCATATATCCCGGGTAGAATGCAGAAAACCTATCACTTAGCTATGCAAAATCAACGTTTAATAAATGTTAGTAATAAATCAAGGCAAGAGGACTGACCATTCACGGTGTCTGAAACTGAGCCAGTAATGGAAGCAGGAGAGTTTGTTGCCCTTGACTGAGGTGCTGAAGAAGCTGGATCATCCACAATCACAAGCATATCATTACTGCTCTCATCAGGAGGGATAGAGCCCATATGTAATTCACTGCTGATGGATATCTAAATGTGACAAAGAACAAAGCCATTAGCTCCTCGGGTTAGGAAAGGGTACAAAAATAGTAAGATCTTCAAAATCTATACAATCACAAGTAATTGGTACTTGTTCTTTCCCATCTTCTCTACAACAGCAGCATGAGCATGATACATCATCTGCCTGATCACACCATACTTTATTTAAATACTGAGCAGCAAAGACCTCCACCTGCTATTTAATTTCAATTCATGAAAATACATGTTAAGTTATGAAGCAAAAGACTAATGGGCTCAGCAGATATTTAAATAAACTGCTGTTCAACTGTGCATTTTCAACTGCAAAAGAGAAAAGAGGATTCTTAATCCACTACTACTAATAAAAATCTTGATCAATAAAGGAACAGTACAATACAGAAATAGTAATCGACAAGGCACAGAACGAAATGCATTTGCTGCTAAAACAAATTTGCAATTCTTTACACACAGATGAAGGAAAATAAGGTGTATGCCACTGAGAATTTTTAATTTAAATTCCAGAGGAGAAAAACCACAATAATTCAGAACCTGATGTAAGTGAGGAAGCAGAGATGGACACACAGATGAGACTAGTGAGGCATACTTACAAAGACACTCACTTACAAAGAATATCAAGGAGCTATTTGAGGGATACTGTTTGGCTCAGGAGCAGAGTGTTCCTGCTATGGAAGATTTTGGTATGGGAGAGGGCAAAAGGTTATAAACGTGAGCATGGGAAAGGCAGGAAAAAGGGACAAGAAAGGAGGACGAAAGTTAAGTGGGACTCCAGGTAAGAGTGGAAAAATTCCATGGACTGGAAGGGAGGAAAGCCAGGGGATAAATTCACTGTAAGAAAAGGGAGGCAGAGAGTGAAGGAAGAGGGGAATAATGGAATTTGAAATAACATGAGAGGCTGTAAGGCAGCTTATTAGCAGCTGTTGCATTTTCAATGAACTATTTTCATTAGAATGGTTCACCTTTAAGACACATCACTTCCCCACACACTCAAAGCTCTACAAGAGCTAAAGCACAAGACAGCAAGAATCCTACAAGATGTAGGGCCACAAGTGAAACAGTATGTGGGAAAGCAGCAGTGAGCCTTACCTCACTGAAAGGACTGGGCATGGCAGAGTCTACACTGATGAAAGAGTCATCCCCATCAGCAGACAGGTTGGAGTTATCAGCTGAGGGAACAAATGGGATCACAAGGTTCATGTTCTCTTTCTTTCTCTTCCCATCCAATTCATCTTCCTTCTTCTTCTGAAATAAATGAAGTGATACCAGGAATGAGAAGGCAATAAAACAGAAGAATGGGAACAAGCAACCCAAAATCTCAAAATCCAGTGTAGTATTTTAACTCAGGAATGTCAGAGGAAGTATTTCCCAAAACGAGTTTCTTGAAGGATATGATAACAGATCCCTTAAATGCTCCTTCTTTTGATTTCAGAAGGGTTTTGTTTGTTTTTCTTCATAAAATAGCTGGAATGATGGAGTATTACTCTTATAAAATTACTTTGATTTCTAGTACCTTTTGGAGTGAGCTCGAAATTCTTTACCATTACACAAAATTCCAATTAATTAATGCAAAGCCTCCCTGTCTTAAAAACTCGGAATTTTCACAAACTGGTTTTAGTGATGCTTTTTAAACAAACTAATCTTCCCTAGTTCCACAGAAGACTCATAGCTATATGGGATTTACCTGTGTTTGGTGCTTCCTTTACATGCCCCTTTTGTCCTTGCAGAACAAAATCTTGATAAAAGTCACCAGTTTAATGATTAGTTGATTGTCAGGTTTGTTTGGATAGGAAGTACTTCCCTATTTTTGAAGTTGCTAATGGCTAAAATATAGGTAAACAAGCATTACTTATTTTGTAATATCCCTCTTCTGTGTAAGGAACTGCCACAGACCGACTTTCAATAGCAAAGGCAAGAAGGTTTACTCTTTAAGACTGCCTTGGCATAAAATGCTTCCACATTCCTTAACAATGATCCTGAAGCTTTTCTGGCTCTATCATTGACACAGGCAATCTCTCTGTATCAAAGTACCTTCTCAGCATATTTTTCCCTTTTACGTTTACGTTCCTTCACACGATTTGTTTCTTCTTGCTGTCGCTTCTCTTCTTGACGCTGACGCACTGTTGGAAAAGAAATACAAAGCTGTCACCATTGGAAAGATATTTCCTATCCTTTTATAAATCTTACAAGAAGTTGTTATTCTAACAGAACTGGGAAGAAAAGTCAGTTGTATTGAAATGAAAACACATTGAAAACATTACTCTATAAAAACTATTTGTTTCCAAGTATTACAGGGAAATTCTTCTTTCAAGCAACATGAAAGAGTATGCCTCTAACTTCAAAAATATGATGAAATACAGCACTTTTACTAATACTTTTCTTGTCATGACCCACATAGTTCTTGTCAAAGTTCTGTCATTCAGGAACAATGTAATGATCCTGAATGAGTGCCAACAAAAACTTAATCACATCATCGTGTCTCATTTTGCACAACTTCATTCAGCTCAGCAGTGATATCAAACCAGCTTGTACTAACAAGAGTTGGCAATACAAAAAGAGGCAGGAAACAGAAGTTGTTATCAGTAATACATGTGTTTGTAGAGATAAAAACACAGATTTCATAAGGTAATGAAGTGGAAAATGGGGGAATTGCTGAAACACTAATTTCACATACATTTCTTTTCTAGTTCCTCATCATCCAGGAGAAGGCTGACCACCTCTTTTGGCTTCAAGGTGTCAGGTTTGAAATTGCCACCTGAAATGACCATTCGTTGAATCTAGAAGGACAAAAACAAGTCAATAAAAGGAAAAATTAGTCAAAGCTGCCATGAAACATTTCTCATTATTCATCACTAAAAGCCAGCTGCAAAAATCATGCAAGTACATCTCTCTAAGTCAGACTTGATCCAATTTCTCTATCATACCAAAGTTAGCAGCAAAATTTCAGGGTACAAAATACAAGAAGCAAGTGAGATAGAAAGCAGAAAATTACCACCCTTTATGGACAGTTACATTTTTTCTGAAGCAGTATGCAATAAAATACAAATTATAATAGTATTAATATACTGCTAAACAAAACAAAACAAAAATACAGCAACAGCCTTCTCAAGTATTATTTACCCATTCAAATTTTCAAGTAACTGCACAGAGGATAATGAAGATCACATTCTTAAGGGTGCAACATTTTTAGTCTCCTTGACTGAAAACTGTATCCATCCTGAGTCGGTACTGCAGTTTAAGCAATCCATTCAGAGTCTATTACTACAACTATATTTTAAAAAACCCAACAACTAAGAAGAGTTGTAACTCAACAGAAGAGAACAAGCTTTAATATAAGGCAATTTCAATGATTTGGATCACCAGCAGAAGACTACACCTAATTTTCAGGCTGATTTCAGGTAACTCTAGTACAGTATCTCAGAAAAAAATGGTTTCAACAAGGGAAATGTGAATGCATTCAGTTGCTGCAACATCATGAGCAGCATTCAAGTAAGACAAAAGCTAGAAGAAACTCCAAGTGTACCTACTGCTACCAAAAGACACGAAGCTCCTTAGTTATTTTCTTGCCAATAAAGTATCATGAGGTTTAAAGTTCCTAGTACACTTACTGCTTGATGCTGCAGGATACTGAGCTTTTCTGGCAACCCTCACACCTCAAATAATTTCCACCTGATTACCATCCAAATATCTTTAAAAAAAAATCAGATGTTGTGTAACATGAGAGGAATCAGTAACTGACACAGCAAAGACAGAAGCCCTAGCCTTAAAGAAGCCTGAGTAGTTTCACTGCAACATAAGGAATAGTTTTTATGAAGTCATACTGTAAATAATTAGCTTCCTTCCAGTTCATATAATGTCACTGGAGTGTTAGAGACACGTATTTGAATAGAGACACTTCCTTTTGCCTTCTCTTCTATCTCCCTGCAGACACTTTTTTTGTCTCTTTACTCATGTTGATCTGTACTTTATGATATCATTCCTGTAACTTCTCATTCTGGGCGAGTTCCTCATTCCCACCTCGCTCTTTTCCTTTGCCCGCTGTAGGATGCGCTCCTCAATGGTGCCTTTACAAATCAAGCGGTACACGGTGACTTGTTTGGTCTGACCCAGCCTGTGGGCCCGGTCCATGGCTTGCTGGTCTACTGTTGGGTTCCAATCACTGTCATAGAAAATTACCTGCAAGGCAACACCAGAAAGGATTAAATAAAAACATACATTTAAAGCACCTGATGACTAAACAAACAGAAATCCAACATACTGATAACCATAAAAGTTCAATCATGTTTCAGAGAATTACAGCCCTACTGTAGGCTGTGTTCAACTAGCCTTGCCCAGTCCTGTGAAGTCTCTTCCATTGCATTTCAGGTAAATTCAAACTAACTGACATTATGAAGGTTTCAACTTCCAAATAATGCCTTTAATATCTTCTTAAACAGCCCGGATAGGGATGCACAAAATTCTCAAGTTCATTATCACATCAAATCACTGCCATGCAATTAATTATAGACTCACCACATCATGGATGCATTTTAGTGTTACTGACCATCATATCAGAATTTCATGCAGAAACTAATACTCCAATTTTTATTCAAAACCTAGATAAAGTCTAATATTTCTAGTACTTTGCCTACAAAAAACTGAAACGCCACATTAAATTCATATTGCACTATCACTCTAATAGTACTTTTTGCACAATAAGCACCAAAACCAAAAGAATTTTTAAAAATTTTAGACAGCAAAGTATTAAGAAAGTTACACAGAAAAACACTAAAAGAATCCATGCAACCAAGGAATGTGCCTAAGCTTTCATCTGTTTATTTCTTCTTTTAAACCCTGAAAATCCTACAGATACTTGTTTTCTTCTATTTCTTACGACTGACAGCAAGATAGGATAGGATTTTTTTGATTCAGATATCTTTGGGTTTGTGTGGCTACTGACTTGAGGTCAAATCTGCAAGCACACCAGGTGCAGGTTAGAAGCACAAGAAGAGCTATTAATGAAAAGATGAATGGTTCATCAGTATTCCTTCCCTAGTGATTAGTGGCAGCTGCTCCAGAGTGCAAATCCTTGCAATTCACCTAAATCAGTCTGTCTTTACACCTCAAGGGAAGAAATTTATCCTTCCTGAGTAGCTGATCCTCAACTACAAATGCTTTTCTACTTTTACAGGCATTGTTTCATTCTCCTGGGCAGAGAAAAAAGGGTAACTGATAAATACTCCACTGGTTCCTTTGCAACTGAACCTTAGGAGCAAAGGGTCATTCACACAGTGAATGCTGTTTCATCTAAATGTCATCTGCACCTGTAAACCCCTTCAGTAATGCAACTCCTTTCTGGACTCTGGTACTGAAGTACGTGGAGTGGGAAGAAATTTCCAACTGTAACCAAAAACTGTGTACCAAGATGTCCAATATTCTACAACTTTAACACCAAGACAATATTACATTGCGAATAAAAAGTAAACAGGATATGTGATTTCACAATGTGAATGGCAGCACTAAAAATACTGATCAGTATGAGCAAGAGAGTGCCAACTTTCGCACAGAAGGACTGATTTTCCCACAAAAATTGTTACCAAATTTCACCTACCGTATCTGCAGCTGTAAGGTTAATGCCCAAGCCTCCAGCTCTTGTACTTAACAGGAACACGAAAATATCATTTCTGTAGAGGAAAGAGATTAAACCCCCTTATTTTGTGCATGAACAAGGAATAACCACAGAAGCAATTTTATGACCCATATGAAGCAATCAGGGCTATTTGTATTACTTGAACAGTTCAGAACGCTTTGTGCTGTTCATCCACGGTCAAGGAAGAAAACATATGAAAGAGTGAAAGAAGGTAATCTACAAATGAGGACTGTCTGAACACGTAAACATTCAATTTGCAATAGCAGTTTATTAATCTGTATCAAAACAAACCAGGGCTTGTTTATCTTGCCCACACTGGAAATTAAGATTTCATACACACAAAGAACAATCCATTGTTTCACAGAACTGACCTGATGTTATAAAAAAATCTTGCCCTAATGATGCTCAACTGATAAAAAAAGAAAAATAAAAGTCAAAACTGTGTAGATGCAAGTTTTGTTCTAAATTTGGTGCTTTGAACAGAATAGACAAGGAGACATGCCTGTATGTAGCATGACCAAGTACTGATGAAAATTCAAGTAATAACAGCAAAATCCAAGTTTCTGCTAAGGTTGTGAACTGCACTAGTGTCTCTGCAGGGTCACCAGTATTTAGAAGTGTTCCACACCTTATGGATCTGTGAACAGGCTGACACAAACAAAGCAGACAGAACGCTAGTAGGGACTCCAAAGACATTGACACATTGTCCTTCTTTGCTTAAGAGAAGACAGTCTGGAATGCCACATCCTTTTGGTACTACACTGTCTGAACTACTTAGCAAATGTAAAATCAGTAAAGTACCAGAAACTCTTGCTCAATGAATGGGAAGGAACTAAAACCAAGCTGTCAATCTTCAGACTTTATCTTGCAGGTAACAAAGCCAAAGGAGTCAAGAGGTGCCTGTCTGCAACTGAAGGTAATCTTTGGCCAGGTAATCTCTCCTCTTGTAGCAACAGTGGAATGTGTGTATAGACAGCCACCTGAACATGCAGCTGTGATATACTTCTGGATATGCCATATGGGAAGGAAAATGGACAGAACCACAGACTACATGAACAAATTATCATGCCATAGCTATGTGTTTTCAGCACCTTGCAAGGGTATCCTGCAGAACAGTTTAATCTCAGTCATGCTTTTTTTCCTGGAAATATTTCTCATAAGTAAATAATATATAAGAGGAGCTCAACTAACATCTTAATAGGAATTCTTGTTTAGACTGGCTGACCTACATTTCAAAGGGATTTCCTGCTGAAATTATTATTTTTCTTCAATTGTTTTATGTGTTAATAAAAACAATTTAATAAAACAATTTTTTTCCACTTCTTTTGGTTAAAGGACTTTACAGGACGAAGCATCAGGATTCCAAGAGGACATCATAACCTGCAAGGAGCTTGTTTCTGACACCTGGAAACAGGCAGAAAGAAAGGTACTACATGGTCCTCTCACTTACTTCTGCACATGTTCAAGTTCACTAGAAGACACGTTGCAACACAGTCCTTCAGGTCCATCAGCCTCGTGAACCCGTGACCTGAAAGGCCTTGACTCCTATCTTCAGCTACAATACTTTGGGACCACTAACATAAGGAATTTTCTAAAGTCTAGAATGTTGCTTTCACCCTGCAATAAACAACTATCTATGAACCTAACTCCACTGAAATAGGAAAGTGACCCTCCTACAAGCTCACATCAACATACAAGGAAGGATAACCTTATTGTGAACTACTGTAGCAAAATGACATCGTATCAAGCCATATTTCATGATTAAAAGGAAACTTAATAACCATAAACTTCATCATTGTAAGTAATGCACCCTGATTCGCTTATTAAAATTGTCAGGATCCACTTTGGTTTACTAAATGAGAAGAGTTACCTTACTTTTCAACTAATAAAATCTCCATTTTACCTTTTCTATATTAGTTTAAGGCTTCTTAGTAAATTATGGTTAAATGGTTTGTTTTGCAGAAAACTAGGTCACTTTCAATACTCTAGCATACGCAAGATTTTCAATCTCTTTGAAGAGCATTTAAAAACCATTGGATATTTACTGCTTTTCTACTGAGCTTCTTTCTAAGCAACAGCCTATTCAGATCGGCAAGAAGTACAAGAGGTGGCTACACTAAAACTGCTTCCAGTACTCTTTCACACCATATCAACACCACTGACTACTGGTCAGCAAACCACCAAGAAACTGTTTCAGATAAATGAGGTCAATTTGATATAAGGAAAGACAAGTGCAAATTTCATTTACTTCCATTACATCTTACACCAATTTCCTAGGTACATGTATTTTAGCACAAAAACACCTTGCTAACTACATTACCTGTTCTGAAAATCTGCTACCATGTCCCTTCGCTCAGAAATCTTCGAAGAGCCATCCAATCTCATGTAGGTATGTTTCCTATAAACCATGTATTCCTGCAAAGAACATACACCAAAAAAATACAGTTGTTCTTGAAACTGTTCAATCTTGATTCTTTCAGACCCCCCCTACACACAATAAAAGCAGGATTGCTAATTACAACAAGGTTCCATAAACATCATCAACAAATGTTCTGTAAGCAATACTTGATAATAATACAATCCAGAAATTAAAGCTACTCAATCATATGTTGGCTTTCTGCATTTCATGTAAGAGATAAATGACAATGTCAGTTCAGAGCTGGGGATACATTTGCTGCACTGCAGACCTGGTACATGCCTTTTTCCTATAAATAAATAGGTAAACAAAAATCAATAAAAAGGGAAGTTTGTTTTCACAGTCTAAATTTTTACTAAATCCCAAGTTTTTACTGTGCAAGCAAACCTTTCTAAACAAACTAATTGCATCTGCTCCCTGTCTATTGTATACCATTTGCCTGGTGGTTTTAAAAACCTGGTGCTGGATAATGTCTGTCCAGGCTTTATCTCAGCAGTGAAGAGCCTGTGAATCTCTTGCACTGGAGAACACTGAACACTTACACTGGTGTGTCAGCCCACAGCTCCTGCCATGCAGTGGAACTGAAACCACTGCCTGAGACACAAATCAAATGGCATCAGCTAAGAATGCTGTAAGCAAAGGCTTTTTCTGCTGAGACACATTTTTCATGCTCTAAGGTTCTCAGCATTTTTTGATACCTGTGCAACTATCAATAAAATCTGAATTACATACAAAGCTCAAATAACCACGGAGTTTCTCTGGCAAGATATCCTCTGGGGTGCCTAAACAATGGGATCCTTCCTTGGCAGACAAGATGCAACACCTACTGGTTACACAAGTTAGGTTTAACCATACTGGTGCATGAGTCTTTTTGAGATGCCGTGAGTGCAAATGAAGCCAGAAAGGAACAGATAGTGCTTTGGCAGCAAGAACTACTGGATTCATCTTGCTCCAAGCCACAGTGCAGACACAGAACTGATGTATTGTGAGAAGACATGGCAGTGCTTGCACTCTAATGAACCTTCTGACAGTACCATTCTCCTTTACACCTATCCTTCAGGGCTCCTGATCCCTTTGTGTTCTGCAGAAATAGTGAAAGAGCTGCCGTATTATAAGGAAACAGAGAAAAAGACTGATGCAGAGGAAGCAAGCTTCAACATGAGGCAGATGAAAGAGAAAATTAGCTGCATAAAACAGTGTGGAAATGGCCAAATCCAGACTTTGACTACCTCTATAAAACAGAGCTTGTGGCTAGTAGTATTTCTGAAGTACAACAGAAGTTCAAAGCAGAGAACAGCTATTTCACCACACAGACAAACAAATCTTAATTAACTATTAATTTATTCAATTTCCATGACACGTTTCTGTCACCAACTAAAATCAGAGACATATAGTTGTCAGTTAGGCACTACGCCACCTTTTCTCCAGATTTGATCAATTCTTTTACTATTATCACAAGAACCTTTTCCTTTAATTTCTTTGTTATTGTATTTATCTGCCTTTATGATGATTCAACCTTTTGATCTTGATTTAGTCTTCCCTCATCTGATAACCATATTTTCATTATTTGTCTTCTAAACAAACTTCAGCACAAACAGAAAACAATGTCTTTCATTCCATCAGGTGCATTTATCCTTATTCCAGACTTCGGACACTTTCACAAAGGCACAAGGTGCAAAAGAACAAGTTGTTCTACACCTGCAGTACTGGCATTTATTCCCCCAGGACTGCAAAGTAGCTTTGTACATTAGCCTGTAGGTAATCATCTAACAGGTTTTGGTCTGCCTCCATCCACCTTCCTCTGATCAAAGTGGATATTTCACAGTAGTGTAATAGTGCTCATATGAAACATCCTTTTGCCATGAACTGTTTTTGTGCAGTACTTTCCCAAATATTAACAGTACACCCTTTCAATTCAGAAAAAAGGTAAAAAAAATCCACATTGTAATTCATACTACACTTCTCAGCAGTTCAGTGTTCTGACCACTCATAGAAATTGCATGCTTTTAGCTAAATAGAGAACCCTGATGGCAAAGAAGATATTTAGAAGTAAATATTCCTGATCTCTACTGCAACTGTGGAAGGCACTTGATGACTGCTCATTTTTCTAGTTCCCCACAAGGAATGATGGAGTGGGGTGGGGGAAGCCTCACAGTGAGGCTTCAGTCTCATATAGAGATCCTTGTGTTAGACCTGCTTGAAAAATCTACCTGCCAGTCTTGTTTAGTGTAAAAGGTCACCAAGCCAATAGATGCATCAGCCTAGGACAAACAATGAAACCCTTGCAACAGAGCAACTACACAGGAAACAAACAACACACGATGACCTGAGTATGGTAAGAATGCAGTACTGCTAAAGTCAGTGCTCTTCTGGGCTTCCACAATGATATTTTCTCAGGAAAATGTTTTCCCTTCATATTATTTCAAAGTCTGAATTGAGTAGTCTTAATGAGTACACAACTCATTAACTTCTGGTAGAGTATAATCAAGACATTTTACTTCATGCAGAACATAATTTGACCCCTCATCTCATGAATACACTCTGATTCCCACTGCAACCATGGACAATTACTCTTACAGAATAAAACAACCACATGGAGAAAACAAACAAAATCTTAAAAAGTATGAAATAAATATCTGCATGAAAAGACATTACTGAAATTATAATTTATCCTCTTCTTTTGAAAGAAAATAATTTTCCTCTTTGTATTTTTATCTGCCATTTTATAATGGCTGAACTACGCAGCAGCTCTTCAGCTGAAGCTACATAAAACAAGCATGGTTTTATAACTTTGTAAACAATGTACTTTGTGCTCTCTGCCCTGCATAGATTAGGTTAGTGCAATATAGTCCAAATACTGTTAAAAAATACATCCTGTGTTTTTTCACATTCAAGTAGGCAGATATATTTTGACAGATCAGGAAAAAAATAGATATCTACAGATACACAGCTTTTGCAAGGATTTTCTTATTAATTGAGTCCTTATTTGATTTTTAGCTTGCTTAACTTCAGCTTCTGTTACTTGGGTGGGGAGAAAGAAAAACAGAGGACTTAGTAGGTGGCTTATTTGGATAATAAAACACAAGTGAAGTTGAACATTCAAGAGATGGAATAGCAAATTGGTATGCTCACCAGCCTTTCAAATTGAATGCTAAGAGAAAAGACAGAAGCCCTAAACACAGCTTTATGAGCTTCATGGTGTAATGCAGGGTATCAACAAACTTACACCATGTCCAATGTTTGCCAAAAAAAGAGGCATACAAAGCAATGCTAGGCAAAGTGCCAAAATACAGAAATGCAACCATGCAAGTTCTGTTTTTCCTCACAGCAGCAAAAACAAAATTCAGCTAGTGATTTGTTATTGAACTATTAACTGCTGACCTTAAAATACTCTCCTGTTCATACAGAACTCATGACTTAGGCAGCTATTGATTCAGGCTTCTCACTTTTTCTCTTCAGTTTATTGTGGAGAAGACAGTATCCTAGCTCTTTGATGACACAGCTGCTCATCAAATAAAGATTTTTTTTTTCTTCAGAGGCAGAATGTCTGTTTTTAAATTGTAAGTTATGACTTTATTCCTTACTTCTTTCCTATCCCGTATGCCAGAAAACCTCCTAATGGTTATGAAACTTCTGTGGAGGAATCAGATATTAGAGGGAAATGGTAATAGTCTGTGAAATTACAAGCAACATAAACACTGTAAAATTTACCACTGTTCTCCCTCTTCCTTCCAATAAAAAGGCATGTAGGCATCAAATGAAAAAAGAAGGAAGCAGTTCAAACCAGCAAAAGAGGATAATTAAGCCATGCAATCCCTTGCCACAGGGCAGTGCAAATGCCAACACCTAACAAGGTGTCAAGATGCAAATTAACACCCTCATAGAAGATGAATCCATGTTGGACTACTGAGTATATAGGAGGCATACTTGGTTCAAGAAACCCCTTCAACTACAAACTGCTGGAAATTGAGTGAGCAATGGTGAAGTATCAGTATTCTTGTACATTTTCTGCATAACGTCTGCTGTTATACACTGGTATCAGTAGAACACTAGGTTGCACCTTAGGTCTAACTTTGTATGGCAGTTCTTATGTTCTCATATTAATGCATTAACTGGGTATCCTCTGGTATAGTAATTTTATTCAGGTTTATTGCATCCAAATTATTGTACTTTCTCCAAAACAGTGTTACTAAATCTCCATCTTCACAATTTGTCTTCTGTCAGCTATAGCTCTCCTACCTCCAGTAAATCAATCATCCGCGTCATCTGGGAGTAAATGAGAACTCTGTGTCCTTGAGATTTCAGCCGTGTCAATAGAAGATCAAGAGCATGAAGTTTCCCACTGTCAGTGATCAGACTCTCTTTATCTAAAAAGAAATAGAAGAAAAGCAGGTAACTAATAAAGCAAACCCAGATACATGCAACAAGTTATCCTCTAAGTGTTCCTAGCACTTCGCTGCATTGTAATCTCTGAAGTGAGGAGGTGTGATGGAAGAAACTGCAACATCCCTTCTGCCTGATACTTAAAATCACAATAATTAACAATAATTTTTGTTTGCTGGGATTGGAGCATATGTATATGCTCCACGTGGCAAAATCTCATTACAGACTGGTCTTAAGTATGGGCTCAATCCTTTTTTTGGACAGCTATATCCCTCATCTAAGGTTTTATTCTGACTAGATCAACAAGCACTATATGCCTTGACACTTGAAGAAATATTTTCCACTACACACATGAAAATGCCGTCCTTTGCACATTTTCTGCTACCTGCTGCTGAGCTTTAGACTTGCCCTCCACAAATCAAACCCCTCACCTTCCCAGAAAAGAAGAACAGTTGTCTAGGTCACTGTAAAACAACAGTCCCCTCACAGCACTGCCTTGAATTCTTCCCTGCCCTCTCCTTTTTTTCTTCTTTGGTTTTGTTTATGAAATGTTTCCAGATGGCAATCTTTTCAGTCACTTCAGATTCTATACTTCATGTCCTCTGTATTTCAGCACTGCTCATGAAGTATTTTTCAGGAAGGAGATCTTCCTGTTTGTACATTCTGTACATAAACTTCAGTAAACAATACATTACTGAAAGAGGATGAAGAGAAATTTTCTTCCAAAAAATTATCTGTTGGAAAGGCCATTGATGATTCTCTATTCTTCTGGATGTCTGAACTTAGGTTTACAGCCAAAACGGAAAGCTGACAACTGCAGATGGTGCAGGCTAATGCAGAACCCAAGTATTTTCAGCATGTCTAGCAGGTAATGTTCTCTAATGTCTAGCAGGTAACACTTTTGCACACTTCCTGCTTCATAGAATGAATTAACTCACGGGCTGAAGAAAATTCAGTTTTCTGTAAGGCAGATAATTGTCTTGCCCAATATCCCAATTAAAAGCCAGTTATATAAAAAATTAATGCTTTCATCTGACCACCATGCATTTTTAATGGAACCAAAAGCAGGTTCATACTAGTAGAAGACAGGAACACAAAGCACGTAACAGCACTCCTAAAAAGGTCTTACAAGCACAGCAGGCAACACAGTCCATGAGTACCAAAGTGATGTGGTAGAGTAGTAAGTGATTCCTGCAAGTACAGCTACAGGCTTGCTGGGAAAAGCAGGAATGCAGTTGCTCTCTTTCAAAAATATCTTTAGCTTAAATATAAATAATGGACTTGATGCTGGAATCTACATCAGAACATGCAACCAACCATCTCCTTTCTGAAATTCAAAAAATTGTGAGTTTCCATATGGTTTAAAATAATTGGCTATTCCACTTGCTCTATGAAACAACGCTGCGAATGCTCTCTCGTATGGTAATTTTAGAGCTGTGGACCTGCAATTCACTAGTTGAGAACCCAAGACAAGACAGGTCTACTCTTTCTTCCTTGTCTGCCTATCTAGACAGTAACTGTATTTCCTCCTTTTGCTCTCCTTTTGGCAGTGATGATCTTGCTCTGCCTGGAGCAAGTACCACAGCATTGCTTAAACTGTTAGCAACTACCTTATGGAATCCATGAACTGGAGAGCCAAGTCAATGAAATACTGTAAGGAAAACTCAAGCCCACACATCAGGATAGAATTTGTTCTAGGTGCAACATAATGTATAATGATGCACTCATCTCTAGAAGAGCATTCAGTCTCAATTACATATAAATCATTAATAGCTTCATGTGTTGTTCTAAGGAAAACCTAATTTTCAACTTAGGCAATTAAGCAGAATGGAAATGACTTGCAGCTAGCTGGTTTTAAAATACACTTATGGAAGCCAAAGCCTTTGTTCAATAGCAGTATTTACTCTCTATACAAAATATTATTTCCTTTAATTATAAATACAGCCATGACATTGTGCTTTCATTCTAATTGGTCGGCTTGCTATTTCCAAAGAAATTATATTGAGTGAAGTTACATGAAAAGTCTAGATATATGTGACAAACTAACATGATTATTAACCAGGAGCTAATTAACTGGAAGAAACCTCAGAGAACCAAGAGGGTCTGTTCAAAAGTTAGTGTTGACAGGATCAGATTAACATATTAGCAAGCTTCCAAAAGCAAAATGCTACTGGTTTTCTTGCAAAGGCACGAATAGGTGGAATTAAGCTTTGCTAACTGGAAATGATGCTGTCCTCTGCTGCTGGCTCCTGAAGTCTCCATTGTGTAAGTTACTATTTTTAAATAACAATGAAATACAAATTACAAGTAAAGAATTTATTTGCAGATGATTTGAAAAGTTAGCAACTTGTTAACAGTTCATAAGTCATCCAATAGCTCAGCAGTAGAGCAGACTGCACTGGTGAGAAAGGTTCTGAGGTTTTTTTTAGGAGAGCAAAACAACAGCACCAAAAAAGACATTTATTATCTCTGGAAGAGAAAATAATTTGTCCTTAACCTGGCACCTTTAAGCATGCTATCCTAATGCCATTGTGTTTTCCGAGATGAAGTACTTTTCTATGCTGAAAGCCTGCCACCTAGTGCTTCAAACAACAAATCCTGGAAAATGGTAACAGAAAATGTACTTTACTCATGTCATCTTTAGAAAACACCAGAATTATTCAAAAGAGAAAAAAACCCCGTGTCTTCCACCTCTAGTTTCTCCTACTTCTATTTCTAACTTTGTCTTATCTAGGAGAAAAAAAAACCTATTATTTTTTTAAAGGGGATTTCCAAAATTTGCAGTTCTACATGTTTTTATGTTTAATGATCAGCAACAACTTCAAATGACAAATTCTTCAGACGTGGTTTTTTGTTGTTTTTTTTTTTGGTTGTTGTTGTTTAAAAGGAACTTTTAAAACTTTAAGTCAATCAGGAGATAGAGGTCCTGTACTGTACTGTCAAAGAACTCTTCCTAGGACACAATTTTTGGGTTCTTCAGCACTTTGAAACAAACAAGAAGAAAGAATCAGACCAAATCGCTTTCAGTCTGAAAAAAAACCAAACCAAACTGCCTCCAGCCATGCTAGGATGTGGACATAAATTATCTACAAGGGGATACAGTGGGCCTGGGAAGAATAGTTACAAATGATTATGACTCAGAATAACCTTTGTCAGGAGCTCTGGCTGATGACTGTAGCTGGGCTCAGCGCTCTCTGGAGAATGAGAAAAAGTGCCTCTGGACATGCAAAAAGCAGAGGAAAGAGAGATAAAGCCTGGGTTCCAGTTGACACCCCTGGTTCCCCTCCTGACGGCACAATGGGGTCAGTGAGGAGCTAGCTGGCTCTCACAGTAAACAGCCAGTGAGGCCGGTGCTTTTTATCGATACTAAAAGGACTCAGACACTTCCTGCCATTTAATCCAAGACCATTTTTCTTTCAAAGAACAGGAAAAACCTCAAGAGATTCCCACAGTGATCACAGCTGAGCCTGCTGCCAGGGTACTGGAACGCCGAGTGTGAGAGAGGATAGATCAGGGTTTAAGAGAGGTGTCCCCCTTTTCTTCTTGTCACATATTTGCCACAGAGCTTCACAGCAACCGTTCCATTCGACATTTGCTAGACTTTAGCCCTGCAAATGGCTCCTTCAGCACATCACTCACCTTCTGTAAGGCACCGTGCCTGTTTCTGCACCTATGAACACCTGCTGTGGTGTGTGCCCTCTCCTCTGAGAGTAAGTTTAGGTTTGAATGCTACTTTCCACTTCATTAAAACACAGCTGTACGAAACTACTTTTCTACCTCACTTCTAGGTCCAACACTTCCTAAATTTAGCCAGCTTTACGTAATACACTCACCCCAACCTCCTTCTCAACCAAACTGTTGTGCTTTGACAACAATTTGCCCAATCTTGCACCTATTCTTTCACTTCTGAAAGCTTCTTATACCCTACCTTTATTCCTCTAAATTTTTTTGCTGATAACAAAGCCCCCAGCTTAAAATTGAAATCTTTCAAGAGAATGCAGCCCTGTCTCTTCTCTGCATTGGCTACTTTTCTGCATTTCTCTGTCCATTTTCTCCACTTTATCTCCTCAATAATTTCCACATTTCTTCTACAGAGATGCATTTTCTTTTTCCATATAACTGGCAAACAATTAAGAGAATTGCTGAAGAAATTATAAAATCATGAACTATGACTGAGTATTAATCAAGTGCAAGCTCATGAAAAATGTCTTCATTACTTAGGTACAAACATGCATGTGCTTCAAGTGACTCCAAACACTCAAGAAGGTACCTTCTTAAACTGGACTTTTTAGCAAGCAAAAGGCCATTTTCCTTTTACTGTACTAACTTCCCCTGCCAAACATCCTTGACCCAAAAGGGTCTGGGAATAATTTTGCATCTGGCAGTGTAAGCTGTTTTTCCTCTTGGCTATCTGTCAGATCTCTAGTACTTTCTGCAGAATTCTGCTTGCTGCTCAGGACCATCTTCTGACAGCTAGAGCATGTCTGGCCCCTGAAAGTACTGGCACCACGGTACTGGCAATCGAACCCTATGAGATCTTGGATTACTTTAGTCTAATTCTAAGAAAAAACAGCACATTTAATTTACTGGTACACTGGTACCTTTTTCCCATTTTACAAGGAAATATGAATAAGTCTTTATTTCAATCGAAATTCAGTAAATACCTCATGCCTTATTTTCCAGATCAATTTCCTCTGAACTTGGTCCTCAAACCTATCTTTCTCACGGTAGACTGCTACAAGTAATTTTAACCTTTTCACTAGGCAGACCAATAACAGGTCTTTTAGAACAACATGAAGCTCTTCCAACACCTTAGGAGGACAGGTATGTCTCTAACTTTTCATACAATCTTCCTGTCTCCAACCTCAAAACAGTCTTTGGTTGTGAAAGCAGACTGTGCTCTAGTAAGCAACTCTATTTCTTTACAGTCATTTGGAGGACTGACATGCAAAGAGAGGTTTGTAAGCATTAGAAAAACCTGTATTAGATTTTTTTCAGTATCCATCAAAGATTTACTTCAGACAGAGGATGCAAAATCATGATGTATTTTAAGAAACCAGGGTTAACTTTCACTCAGGAGGAAAAATAAACACACAACCATCCCCTACCCTTCAAAAAGCCCACAACCAAGCATAAATTACCACTAAATAACAGATGTCCTTATTTATCTCATCACCATTCCACCAGAACCTCTGAACTTACCTGGTATCCTGATAAAAGACCAGCCGTTCTGAGGCCTGATGCCTAACAGCCCTCCTGGATGCTCTGGGAAGAACTGGGAGCTCTGCTTCAGCCAGTCAGCTGCTAGCTCAGGGGATCCATGGAGTACACACTGCTTTGCTTCAAGACTTCCTCCTTCCCTTAGTGCCCTGCGCTCATATTCTGCACTTCGGTCATTGCAGTAGAACTCCAGTGGCACAGCTGTTACCTACAAGTGAAATAGTAATAATCAATATTCTTGTTCACATTTCTCCCTGTCCCCAAATCCCCAGTTCAAGTACCTTACCATGGGATCAAATTTTAGAAGTCAAGTCATTATGAAATGCAGAAACAGAAAACAATCTTTGATTGGGCTTAAAGCAAGCAAAGATGCAACATCTCTCCACACCACAAAAAACACTATATGAATGACCAGGCACAGAAAACCTGCCTTTTGATAAACTATGCCTTCTGCCAACTGCTACACAACTGATAGCAAAGCTAGAAGAGTAATATCCTTGCTCTACCTCTCCTTTTGCCAAGATTTATTTATTTTTAGTTCCACACTTCACAATCAAGTATTTATCTCATTAGCAGAAACTACATATATTGTCCTCAACAGAAATTAATGTGACAATTCAAAATTAGGGTGATTCATAAATTAGAAATGGGAAAACAAGGAACAGCATATTTCTTGGGCTTTACAGTTGCTTTGAATGAAGTGGGCCACAGAAATAGTGCTCTTTTTCTTGTGGCATTCTATGAATCCTATGCCCTATTACCTGTTTCAGTATATACAACCCAGCTGGACAGACCAGTGTTGCAAACACGGGAAGTGTGATTTCATGCCGAGCTGTTCTGGAACAGCTCCCACAGTTTAACTCCCCCTCTTCTGCCCCATCCACCCAAATCTGTACAGAGTGGAAGGTGCACACGAGCCAAACAGCTGAATGCCAATGGCTGCAAGGTGCTCAAGAAAAACTCTGTTCCAGAAGACAAGGCTGGATTTTGTAAAATCTACAGCTTTCTCATATCTCTCCCTCACCATGGTAAAGGACAACAACCAAAAGTGAAACTGAGCCATGGTACACAGCAGGACAGACTGCTCTGCTGGATTTAACCTCAGATACTTCACCAGGAGTTAAATACCATGATCCAAAGTGAACACCATTACAACACTTTAACGCAAATATAAATGCAAAACAATTAACTGTCTAGCACAAGAATTTTAAAAAAAGCAATTACCAACTTATTTCTACATTTTTTGAATATAAGTCTGTTTTGGGAAAATATTCTGCGGTGTTTACAAAAGCTATTCATAACCAAGTTTACAAAAGAAAGCTAGTAGAAGCTTTTACATACTATCTAAAGACTTAATGTGTTATAAACTCACGCAGAAATGAAAATAAATGTTACTATTAAGACAACTTTGCAATATGGGCTAGTAACAGAGAGATTTGAAATGCTCTCACAATTTCTTCACCAATGTAAGAAGCAAATGTATTATTAATTTAGAAGTCATTGTTGCTTTTATTTCAGAAGTACGATGAAAAAAATTCCCATGTACAGTCATGTAAGTTAAAAACATTGTAATGAATCCTAACAGTGTGCATAGTCCCTCCAGGACTATGAAAAGCAATGTAACAAATGAACAACAGAGAAAAATCAAGCTTGTGAGAGTTTTCACATTTAAAAGAAGTAAGTGGGGCTGCATAGGAAGAAACAGTACAGGAGGCCTATAGGTTTTCATGGAGAACAGTGAACAATGGGCTTCCTACAGAATTGAGATGGGGTGGGAGTTAGGGTGAAAATGGGACATCTGAAACATTAAACACAATAAAGGAACCATCTTTGTATTGCGGATGGAAAGCTTCTATATTTGAAGGGGGTTTAAATTTTTATACCAGTTTACTCTCATGTGATGAAACTGCTACATATTGAGAATAATATATACAACATTGTATCATGCAAATGAAAATATTTTAACAGTTATCTAAATGATAAGCAATAGATAGTTATCACCAGTTTTAAACACTGCACTTTAGATGTGTAAGGTAAAGAGAGCAACCCATACCTCAGGACTGCCTGGTATCTTAGATGTTGGCTGTACCTCTCTGAACATTTGTCAGCTAACTCAAAAGTAACAGGTGTTAAGCAAGTTTTCCTAGCTGGAACTGTGTACCAGACCAGTTTCACAGGAGCTCTTCTCACAGGAATAAATTAATCTCATAGAGACTTCTCTTTACAAGGGCCAAACAATTGTTTAAACAGGTTAATTAGCACAGTTGTAGTACTTAAAAAATGCCAACTGAAAAGCACACACAGTCTTTGCAATAATGGTAAAGCCATTGTTTTTCAAGATGCCAAGAGCTATTTTAAAACCTGTCTATGGGTCTTACACGCAGCCACACACAACACTGCAAAGTGAAACAGGGTGTGTTAAGACTTTGAACACATTTACACTACCTAAAAGGTACTCTTAAGAGTTGCTGCTATCCTGTACTGCCACCTGCAGTCAAAGTATATGTTTGACCTTTGCAAAAAAGGGCAAAACTTCTTTCAAAATACAAAAAATTCAAAATGCAACCAAGTTCTCTCACTTGAACATGGCTATAAACCACAAGTGATGGTACAGACTTAGGTTGTTTAAGAGACACAATTCACCATCACATTTCAGTTCATATTTCTACACCAGACAAACTGGAACAAATACTCTTTTCAAGCACAGACAACTTGCCATACTGATTTCCAGGACCTAGATTTTCCACCCCTAGGACAGGCAGCCACTACACACAAAACAGAGCAGACTAACTTCTGACACACAAATATATCTTATCTACTGAAAAGAATACACAGATTTGTACACCAGGATTTTTACAAGACAAAGTCAGAAGATTCTACAAGCCATGTTTCAGTAACACCTCAACACACTCAAACACAAGGAAGAACTAGTAGAAGACAAACTTGAGACAAACTCTGTGTGCCTCAGTGCTATTTCTACATTAACAAGAACTACTCTTCCTACATATCCCCTGCGAAACTGATTGACCTCTGAGGACCTAAGACTATCTTTACCATCAGTTTCTTTTTTTTTAAAATACAGGCACATATTTCTGGGGTAGAGTCCTGTATCTTTTACATGCCCTTACAAGCAAAAAAACCACTTTTCTAAAACAGAAAAAAACCCCCCTTTCATTCAAGTTTGTTCATTCTCCTCTTTATTTTGTCATGGTGAATTTTTCAGATTTTTCCCCCCACAGGCTTTTGTGATTTTACTCCTAACAAAAGGTAGAGCAGTCCTTAGTACTAAGTCCTCCTCTGTCAACACGTTATTGTCAAACTGATTGATTGTAAGAGTCATGGTTGAGAAATACATCAAAAATACAGTGATAGGGATGTATTTCCACCCTAAATTAAACAACTCAGTTTAGCTAAGGCAACTATAAAATATTCCCGCATTTATCTCCATGCAAAGTTAACCTTTCAGACATTGTGAGATGACCAAAATTGCTTCACACAATATTCCAGTGTGAAAGAAATCTACTGAAATTAAACCAAACAGTATTATTCAAAATTTAATTAATTATCTTCTTAATGATAATGCAAGATCCATCCTCCAAGTTATGTTTTTTATGACTGAGACCTGTCTGTACACACAAAAACTACCTGCATAGAAAGAAGACTGACTCCCTTCCCCAGCTGCTACATAAACATACACTCCTATTTCTATCATTTGCTCCATTAACTTCCCAAAATTCATCACAGGTCAAACAACAACAGAACGCTATAGTTTCTGGGAACATATGTGCACTTTCTGCTCTTTCAGGTCTTCTACACTCCTGCCAAAAGTTTCTAACAAGCATAAAATTAAATCTTTGTACTCCTAGAAACAAAAAGCCGTGTCTACACTTAATCATTTCTATATACCAGCCAGACCAAAACAAATAACTTTTTTTCACTAGAATAAACATCAGATATGATTTCTTATTGCCTTTCCCTTCATTTGTAGCCTTCCAAGCCCCCCTCCACCCTTTCCGCTGTAGGGGAGCAATTCAACATATACCTCTTCCATGATACAAATTTAGGTACAAAGGGACAAATCAAAGGACTCTGAAGGCGAAGTGGTTTTCACAATTTACTCTCACAACAACTCTTGCTCTCCAGTGAGGCAGTACATTGTAACGGGGAGGTGACATGTGACTTTGAGCAGTTCAGCTGGATTCCCAGCCCTAGAGCTGCTGACACAGATAAATTCAGCTTGAGCAGCAGCAGATAGGTAATGAGCTTGCTTTTGTGAGGTCCTGCTTGCCATCCACCCTTCTCCAGATGCAAAAGTATAATTGCACATCATTTGATGAGGCCTACAGCAATAACTTCAACAGTGACTAAAGAATATAACATCTGGATGGTCTGGTAATAAAATTGTATTTTATCCAGTTTTGTCAAGATCCGACAACATGGAATGCAATAGCCATAGACCTAATGAAGGTCTCTTGTGTCAGCCAGGAAACTTCAACCCAATTAATTGCAAAATTCATTTAACAGATGACGGACAACCCCGTGCAGTAGCACTTAACATCCAAAAGACCTTGAGTAATCCTTATATACTGCAATTTGTGTTTTCTCTCTGGAGTCTTAAGAAAGAAAACAAACACCTTTTTCAAAAAAGCATTGCTTCCCAGCCCTCTTCAGTCATCAGAGTCGAACAAACAATCACCTCATTCTGTTCATATTATACCTAAATCTCCCCCTTGGATAATCAGTTAAGAATTTACTTTAATATCTCTTCTATAATTGCTTTAGGTATTAGGAGAGAAAGTGAAATCTTAGAACAACTCCTGTTGGATGCATCTTACAACTTTCCTTTTCCCCTCAGTACACATTACAGCCACTTCCCCTACGAAAAACCCACTATTGAACACTGTAACAAAAGGATATCCTCACAACCAAGTTTTATCCAACCAAAAGAAAGTCATATGTCATTGTGTTCCTAAGACACAATTCTACCAAGGTTTAAAACACAATAGAAAATACATAATTTACAATTTAACTTGGACTTACCCGTGGGCTGGCTATGCACAGGAAGGACGGCAGCTCAGTCACCTGGCAGCATCGTACACATGAGGTAGCTGATCTCCTTCTGTATATGACATGGTCTGAATAGCCAGTAACTGCTTTACAGTGGCTGCTGAACACAAGGTTCTGAAAACAAAATTAAAATGAAGAAGTTACCATGTCTATGAAGAAACACTCCTCTCAAATCTTGTGTCCACCCATGAGGAAGACAGACAAAGCACATTCTGTACGTATTTCTCTTTGAATAAGGAAAACTCTACACATCTTCTGCAGTGAATATGTGAAGAATCTTTGTGTAATTATCAGAACATTCAAATCCAGAAACGTTTCCCATCAGAATAGATCATATCAATACTTGTCATGATGCTCAGTTGGAACCAGAAACAAGTTTTTCTGCCTTTGAACCTTTTGACCTTAAGGTTTTTTAATGAAGGAAGTACTGGAATATTCTAGTAGGTCTGATGCTCAGTGTGTTTTCTAGCTACTTATTTATCTATTCTGAATTAAAATTAAATTTTGCAGAAAGAAAAAAAATTAAGAATTGAAATAAGGCTGGATTGGTATCTTTAGATTTCCATCTTTTCCTTCTTATCTCTGCAAAAGGGCTCTAAATTTTATCCTGAAGATTTTAGAAAGTGCTAGCAGGGTTAAACACATGAACAAATCCATTTTTAAAACCTGGAATTCGCCAAAATGTCCTTTTGATACAGGAAAATATACTGACTCAGAAGTGGGGACACTCAGATGACTGTACAATTTAAAGAAAGGAAAGCTCTTTCCAGATGCTCAGCTCAACACAGAAAAATAACAAAAAATTAAATTTTCTTTGCTTGCATCAGTTATAGTTCCTTTTTTATTGTACAGATCTGAATTAAACAATTAAATAAACTGCTTATAGACTAAGCCATTTCTGCACATTAGCTTTTATTCTGACTCTTTTATATTCATAGAGATCAATAGTTCTATATTATAATTGTTTCCTATAGTATGCAGAACATTATTCTGCACACAACAGGAAACTAGCAATAATTTTAGAAGCATTAAGAGGTATACCTCTCACTGCCACAGGACCACAGGATGTGCCTTCCAGGCAATTCCAGCACTTAAGTTCACTTAAGGAAAAGGTATAAAGGATCTCAAGTTTTGGTATTTTTCTGCCCCGGTTCCTAATGCAGCAAAATTAATGCCATGCTACTTTTACTTTATAGAGCCTCCCAATTTTATGAAATCCTAGTATTTGAAGTTGTAAACATCCAGATACATGATAAAAGCAGACACCTTGTATAGCATGTAATACACTGGATATATGCATTTCTATGTACGTCAAAAAATGCTAGAAAACACCCACAGTAGAAGTCTATTATGGATCATGTATTCTGGGCCCTTTTATATCCATTCATTGGGCAAGATGCAGATGGCAAGCACATATCATTTGGAACCTGCTGACAAGAGAGGAAAACAGTCTGACTGTACATACATGCCAGCATTACCTGCACTCAACCCCAGCCCTAAAGCAGGTCTTTTGGCTGCTGCCAGTGACACTCATGGGCTGGAGCTGACAAAAATAAAGTTCATACTCTGACTGAACATTTCCTCTTCTATATGTGAAAGGTGAGAGCCGAAAGCTGACAATATTCTTTCACTGACACTCAGCAGAGCTAAAAAGTAAAGGTCAAAGCTTGGCCCACACTGGATAATGTGAAGTGATCCCAAAAACAGGCTCTTACTCAGCTGACAATTCTTAATCAGTAATGCTGGCTTAAGCAACAACTGCTTCACATGTTTTCTCCAGTCCCCACAGAGTCCCTTCTTGTTGGCCTAGCTGTCTGTATTCATTAGGATGCTGATCAAGATGAAAACAAAGCCCTGTCTCTCCACTCCAAGTCAGTTTTGTGACGTGCTTCCCAACCTGGTAAAACGGGCCATGTGCTGAAACAGTGGTGTGGGAATCACAGGGCTGGGAATACATGCCTGTGGACAATGGATATGAATGCTGGCTTACTCATCTGAGAACCAGAAACAGTGGCAACAGAGCACCAACACTGCTGCTAAAAAAGGCGAGTCCTTTCCATTATATATTCGTGCCACTTCCTGTGCTAGTATTGTCTCCTCTCCAGAAGCCTATTTGGCTACACATCTGATCAAACAAAAAATTCAACAGCCATGAAAATACAAGGTTTTCTGCAGTTGGCTCATACAAGGATGTGTCGGGGTATGCCTGCATCAGCAGAGGCAGGGTTCCACAGCGTAAAGAAAGGGCAGCAAGAGTTAGAGGGGGAAGAGTAAACAACTACTTTATCTCAAAGCCTCTCTCTCCCCCACCCCTGGACCCCATACTGGGAGTACAGCTGATTTTATGAAGAAGAATCATCACTGCAGGCAGTCACAAGAGCTTTCCAGTAAGTCTTACGACAGCAAGCACTGACATAGTGACTGTGGCCCTGGTCAATAGAGGGGTTTGGTAATTACTTCCTGGAAATTCAGAATACAAGAAATGGATAGAGAGGAAGTTAACAAATTGTAATTCCAAACCTATGCAAGTTTGTTTCTTAATTCTCTTTTGGAAAACAATATCAAAGACCTATTTAAGATGACTTTAGGGCAACAGAAGTATCTAGGAGGAAACATAATAAAGCTTCAAGAAGGTACCCAAATTAAGAGAAAAATATTTGTACCTGGGCATTAATCTGACTTTGAGTGCTAGATTGCTGTGTATAAACTATGAGCAGGCCACATAAGAAACATCCCTCTGAATTCTGACATACGCAGCTGTTAAGTATTCATGAATGGAGGAGTCACCAGATATAACAGGGACAGCAGAAACCCAGCAGCTTCCCATCAACCACACACATGGAAAAAACTGGGTAAAGTTACAGAAGTGAACACAGCCACAGCTCTGAAATGGTTTTACTTTAGTAAAACAAAGACAAAAACCAAAGAGGAAAGTTGTTAAAACCCATGGATGTACACACCTACTACAACTACGCAATCCAAACGAGTCTTGAAAGAGACTCTCCTATACTGCAAATAGAGCTGCACATAAATTGAGTGATTGCTACCAGCACCTTAAGCTCATTAAGACTCCTAAATTTTTTAATAGAAATAAAATTAGGAAAGGAAATGAGAGAACGGTTCATGTAAACACAGCAGATTTTATATTAATTTATTTCAATGCATAAAAATTAATACATATCATGTGGAGGTGTTGAGCAGGGGCAATGAAGAGACCTCACACTCTGCAAGCAATTTCTGTATTTACATGATGAAATATATCTTTAGACAGATGTTACTTCAATTTCAGAAATATCCATTAAAAATAAATGTGTTTCTTTTTCTACTGACTTATTTTCATACTTTGTCTCTTACATCGGAAATGCTGATCTGAGCAGTTAAGAAAAGCCTCTCCATATTTTTACCATTTCCTTTTTCCTCTTTTCTTACCCTCCTCATTCTCTACATGTTACTATCTTATGAAGCCCAAGAGGAAGCCTTGGGGAATGTTACATTGAAAGCTTCTCCAGTTTGGGCTGAGGAAAAAGTTAATTCATTTTCACTCACAATAATGTGCAGTGCTAAAAGACAGGCATGTAAAGGGCGGCTTGTTTTTCAACTTTCCTTTAGGTTTTGCACTCCCTAACCACTTTTTCTTTTTTTTTTTAAGGTGTCCTAATCGTAAGCTCTACAAACAAAATTCTGTAAATACAGGTTATTTTAAAGTGACTTCAGGTGGTAATTTGCCTAACAGGAAGGTTAGAAAACTGCTTTAAAGTATCTGTCATAACAGCAGGGCTATTGTTCCTTTAGATTTACTGGGGTTATCACAAATGCACTGTACAGCACACACTGATGAACTCTGCTCCTCAGCTGGCTTTTTTCTGTATTGAATGTATTAGTTGCAACAGTCATTGGTTACACGCAGTCAACAGCCCTGGGAACCCCTAGGACACAAGAACACATCCTCAAAGAATAGAAATTATTTGGAGAAACCAAATGTATGTTTCAATCTTGCTAGACTGTGGTATAGGTGGGTCTGTAGCCTATCCAAATGGTTTACATTTAATCATTAATATTAAAGCCTACACATGCATATTCCACATCTTACATTTAAAATCTATAATCTTAATCCATCTTCTGTCCTTCAGAAAATCAAATTATTTTCATTTTGATATTCATACACACCAAACCAAGGGCTATGTAAGGACTTAGATCATCTTTCTACATATGCAAAAATTAATGCTACCTTCTCTAAGTGCACACTTCTGATACTATCTTCTTTACTGCCACACTTGACCCACACAACTTCTCCTTAACCATACCAACAAGAGGACAGAGCTACACTGCAGTCTCAGAGATAAGCACTGCAGGCATTATAGAAACAGCTAAATGTAATCTCAAAAATCTAACTGAAAGCAAATACATATAGCACAGAGATTTTATCAAGCTAGACAAGGAAACACAGACTACTGAAATACCAGCACAGCCAGAGTTAATAGGCACACATTCACTTGGCTGGCTCTTTGTCTGGTAACTAGGAGGACTCATTTTTTTGGCTTTGCTGTTAACGCTGCAAAACATGACACCAAGTCCAAGGTTGGTTTCCTACTGCTTATGCGTCTTCAATTTCAACTTCCTCTACACAATATTCAATTGAATTCTGGCTATCTCCTTTCCCCTTCCAGACTCATGAGCAGAAGCAATATTCCCTTGAGAAATTTGGCACAATCTCACTCTTCCAGAAAAGAGTTTTTTTTACTGTATATCTGCTAGCTGCCCTAGATGCTTTCCTGACTCCACACTAGCACTTCTGTGAACTTATTTCCCAGTGAATTGAATCAATGGAGCCTTAATCTAACTCTGGAAATCAACTACAATTTAGTCATAAAAAGGCAAAATCTTCACACATCTCCTAGGCCAAAGATTAACAAAAATGATCTTGCATTACACAGTAATTTGAATACATCTGGATCTATCAGACAGCAGCAGAAGCAAATTTCAGAGTAGAAATACACCACTGAAAATGCTTGTCCACCAACTATAAAACACTGTCAGGCTGGTCTCTCTTTTCCCCAGCTGCTGCAACAATGTATTGAATTGGACAAGAAAAGAATAGTTTCAGCCAGAAAATGAGCATTTTGCATGTAAAAAACATTACAAAACTCTTAAGCTTACACATACAGTCTATCCCTGACAAATCATGAGTCTAGTTCTGTTGCTCCTGTATCTACTTTTGGTGCTCCAATAATATTTTGAAGTCTTCTAAGTCAACTGATTTATTCGTTATAGCAAGTTTTGAAATGTAATGCCACATGTGAAGGAGACAGGGGTTAAAGTGTTTTTCTGTTCAGCAGTCTAAAGTCTCTTAACTGTATCTAAAAAAAGCAGACAGTACCATCATCCCATTTCCAAGTTTGTTTTCCCTGTTTTATAAGGACAGAATGGTTTTCACCATTTCTCACTCATGAGGATTTGCTACTGTCTCCAGATCACAGAAATTTTGCTTACCTGCAGCAAAGTGCAGCTGTGCAAATTAGGGAAAGACAGTGGGAAATTTACATCAAGCAAAAAATCCCTGTTCCTCAGAAAACACGACCCCTGCTCTTTGTCCTCTTCAGTCTCCATCCAGGAGCGCATGTGATGGAGCCTGTAGGATGCTTTCAGAGACAGGAAAAGAGCTAACCATCTGAAAAAAACCACAGGAGATGCATTTATTCACTGCTTTGTGAAGAAAGGTTTGAATATATTTACAGCATAACTCTATTTGACAGAAATGTTTTTGTTTTTTTCAAAATATCAGCCTTACAGTGTCCTGCCTTAAAGAAAGTAATTTCTGCTTGACATCTTCAAATTATTCTTATTTCAATTTTTTTCTAAGGTGGCTTAACTGAATCTAAGTCATTAAATCAGGATATACTTTGAAGCACTTAATCTAAAATGGTCAAGCCCCAGTTAGCCACTACTATTTCAAATTGCGCCAACTTCTCGGTAAATTACTCTACATATAAATTATTCATAACAACCTGTGTAATGAATGCAGAATTTATCATAAATATCATTGAGACACATCAAGAGAAATCTAAATATGCAACTGAAGTGCAGTCAAGAAACAGTAATTCAAACTAACCAGAACAAAAAAACAATATTACACTTATAAAGCCCTAAAGCAGAACACCTCTATTTATTAATAAAGACTTACTATAAATCTAAAATTCCTCACAGTCACTATTAACTTGAATCAGAGTTCTTTCATAGCACACTATAACTTAAAAAGATCACCTCTCCTTTCAAGATAAGATACAGTTGATGCTATAAATCCACACCCAAACCTATGCCTCAGAATTCAATTCCATATTAAAAACAAGACACGTGGAAAGTAGGCAATATGGCTCAGGGCTGAAGAACAACTACCACAGCACAAGCTTATTCCACATGTGTTTAAAACATACGCTCAAGTGCAACTGGTAAAAACTGAACTGAACTGGCCTTCCAAAGTCTGGATTTTGCGCTTGATAACACCAGCAACCTGCAGCGTGACCCTAAGCAAACTCTCCTTTTGCCCTTTGACCATGTTGCGTATTTACAATGTCAACTCTTTGTAACACAGGGTTTCTTGTGACAGGGGCATAAAAACTGCAATGCATAATGGTGCTCTATACCTGCAGGAACACTCTAGAAGTTGTTCTAGTATTAGATAATAATAAGAGAAATTATAATATTAGAAGGCATAGAAAATGCAGTTTTAGAGAGGAATGACTGACATCAACTGTATTTTTCCTGTAATTACTAAAAGAGGAAAAAAAAAAAAAAAGCTGTCCTCACCTGGCTAAATGTCCCTGATTCATAAGGTTTGCCATTTCTGCTGGAGAGACATCAATAAACCGGAGGAAAGAAAAACAGCTTTCTTCATTGATGCCTAGGACACACAAACAGTGAAGTTAGGCCAACACATTTCACAGACACTCATGGCTGAAAATTAAATTTACTTCATCAATTCAGGATACACATTCTATGACACATGACAAATCTAGGTGAGTAAACAGAAGATCCTAATTTAACCTAGATCTTACAGAAATACTGGAAATTCTATTTGAATCTCTGTTGACAGACTCCACATTCCAGTTCATTTTCCAGTGTGGTCAAGAGAAGGGCTCTTACCAACAAAGAGAAATACATTCTTAGGCCCAAGTGCAGCGGACATTTGTTTCACTTATTAAGAAACAATAGGCAGTATGCAGATTTGCAAATTTGAACAAATACCTTCCAGACAGCCCACCAGAACATGCATAGCTCAGGATGCCTGTCTCACATTCTCCCTCTCACCCAGTAAGTCAAATGCATTAGAAGGAGATGCAGGTATTGGTAGGGAAAAGCCTTGCAGGCCCACCCCTGTGCATTGCATAGCCCCAACACCATCTGAAGAGGTCCACGCTAACAGATTTCAGCATAGTGATGCAGCCAGTATCTCTCTTGCTTTATACTTCTGAAGATTTTCCCATCCAAGTAGCTGAGTGATCTAATCAGCTCTTGTAAGAAAAATATTCAATCATCTATAATAAATTGTATCTGTCAATATCAGCAGCTTTTCTGGGGTTTTTGCTCATTGATAGCTTCTGGGTCACTTGCATCTCATCTAGTTTCTAGCTGAAGTAGGTTGGCAGTTTCCAGCTGCTTTCCATCCTTTCTTCTCTGAGCAAATGAAATATATGTACAAACACTAACAAAATTCTAGTAAATTCCGATCAGATTATCTCAGAGAACTAATTAATCTGGCCTCTCAATACTTCCCCCTGAAGAAAACATATTAAAACCCAACTTGCTTCCCAAGAGTGTAAACCTACCCTTCCTGTGGAAGAGAGACTGCTGGATGTGGTCTGGAGCAAATGGCGAAAGTAAAACCCGTAACCACCTGGAAATGAAAGGAACAAAACCAAACAACATCACTAAGAAGGTGTTAGCACATAACATGTTCAATCACACAATCAGCAGAAGATACAGAGTAGCCATTCACTTTTTCACTTTAAGTATTTCAGAGCTCTGAATATCTGGAATTGCACAGCAGTAGAAGGAAAGTGTCATCGGTCCACATGCACTGCTCTTAATTTGACACTGAAATACACCATTGTTATGGAACTGCATTATATGTTCTAGAAAAGCTGATCTTGTCTTCATACATGTCTCCCTTGTCTCTTCCCGTAACACTTCTCATAACTGAATGCAAACAAAATTAATCAAGAATTGCCATGGTTGGAGAAATAGCAAACTGCACTTGGGCAGATTCTCCTCATCCAAGGTGAGCATTAAAAGCTGTCAAGGCACTAGCAGATGCTCATGTTACACCATGTTGCAACAGACAAATACTGACAGCTTCCCTGCATGAGAAAACTCGCTGAAGGGAAACCAGGTGGGGCTTTTTTTTGCTTCAAGGATCTTTTAAAGCTTAATTCTACTACATGTCATCAGCAACAAATCTAAATTCCTTTTCCTGGCTTTCTTACTCAATCAAAGGGATAATCAGTGATTAGGATTCCACCAAGAAAGAGCACTTATATCAGATGTTTGACAGTTGAATGACTAAAAGAAAATGGACTGCTCAGCCAACATCATTTAAGTACACCAGGTAAGGGAGCTAATTAGCACTTATAAAAATAAAATAAGTGTAAGTAATAATACTAAGTATGCTAAACTGGATAGGAAGTAGAGTAGGCTTGCCTGTCCCGTGAGTGGTTAAAGACCCTGATCTGTCCATGACGGTAGATGAACTTGGAAATCTGGTATGGCTTTAGCGAGATGTGAAATGGAGACCAAGTTTCTTGTCGCTCAAACAGCTCTGGGTGATTGCACACCTGTAAGACAGAGAGCATGTCAAAAGCTGGCAGGAGTTAACTAAGTCTGATGCAGCAGCTACATCCCAAATCAACCATGACCAACGATCGCTAAAACTTCAGTATTGCTTAATATTGCACGTAAATTTTAGTGCATCTGCTCAAATTTTAATATGGCATCATACCTTCTGCTATTCATATAACAGCTATTGCCTCCTCTTTCCAAGTGAATGGCTTCCTTCAATCAAACCAACCTCTGTAACCAAACCAGTTAGCAGATGCTCGCATCATAGGGCTAAACTCTTCTTCACCCAACATCAATGCTACACTGCATCCAAAACACAACTGAACTGCATGCAAACTTGCATGCTTATGCCAGATTTTTTTCAATATGGTGTTTCCTAGAAGCTGTATTTTAGTTTCGTGCTAATGAATGATCATACTTTTCAAAAATTATTATTTAAAATGGCCTTACCTTCCTAAACTGCATGACTAGATTCATGAGACTACTAGTGGTGGTCTGTGCCTGCTGAGTAGTGCCCATTGATGACTGCAAGAGGTCATCAATAGAGATTTTGTTCTTCAGAGCTTGGTACAAGAGCTTCTGTCGACTTGTCTGCTGGCAGTACATAAGAATTTCAATCTGCAAAATGATAGTGAAGATTTAGCCATTTCTTTCTCTGAAAGGAAGGATGGTAACATCAGTTTACATAAAGCTGAAACACACCTTAAGGAAAACATGACTTTCTCAAAAAATACATTATGGCAGTTGCATTCAGATCTCCATTTCAGGATCTAACCTGCAAAGGACTTAACTGATAGGTGTGTTTTGGAAGGCTTGTGTAATGATGTAGGAGAAGGCCTTTAAAAGTATGTGAACACAACTAAGTAAACAGCTTCTTAAGAAGCTGACATCACATCTGCAGCTGATCAGACTGAAAATCTGACTTCAATTTAAAATCTGACTTCAATTCTACCATCCTACAGTTCCTCACTTTAGAGCTGTGTTAAGGAGTGTCAGGAGCCCATAGCAGTGACGGGTGCATCACACAACACCGTTGTTTGTTGTAAGTCCACCGAAATTAATAAGCACATCAGAACAAACCAGATGTCTCCTAACCAATGGTGCCAAAACCTGGGGACTGCTGACCATCATCTAGTATTGCTAACATCCATGTGAAATTAAGAGACTGGCAAGAGAGAAGAGCATGATGTTGCCAGTATGCATTTCTCTGTACAGGCAAGCAAAAAAAAAATCCTAAACCCATGCCAAATCCTTCACAAAGGCAACTGGAAATGTTTATCACCCAGTCATTGCTGTATCAATCTCCTTTCACTGCCATTAGGGATACTTCTGTCAACTTAACCAGGACTAAAGACATTTCATTTTTTACGGGTAACAAAATGCTTTCCCAGGAAAAAAAGTTTGTTAATAAGAGGTTCTTCAGTTACATTCACATCTGATGACATTGCTAGGATGTGGTGAGAGAAGGTGAAGGTCAAAGAGAAGTCTACAATCAAATTTCAGGTATGCAGACTGACAAACAAGTTTGCAAAAACCAGATCAGAGAACAGAGCTATGACAATACAGCTGTAAAACTCATTCCAGACAAATAACTTTTTCTCACCTTATCTGACAGTTCATTTTCCACATCTTTCTTGATTCTTCTCAACATGAAAGGCTTCAGGATCATGTGCAAGCGGGATAGCTGGTCTGAAATAAAGGGAAGGGGAAAGAAAGAACAATTACTTCATCAAGGAAGAAAACTATACAGTATTTTATGACAGATTAAGTCCCTAACTGCTCAGCCATTCCCCTGATGTGAGTTCTTACAGCATAGAGTTGATATTTCTCTGTTGATTTTTCTTCTTTTATATGAGTGCTGTGCTACACTTTTTCTGTTCATTACACATGCTATATTACAGTCAGAAACAAAAACTTCAGCATAAACTATCAACAACAATTCAATAATGTTCCAATCTTATTGTGCATCCTCTGCTTTAGATGCCACATCTCATAGAAAGTTTAGCCATTATTAGTTCAAAAAGGCAATAGATTCTTAATACAAAAATTACAGCAATTATACACTGCACTCACTCTCATCAATAGCAGATTTGTTCTCTGCATGGCTCTCTATGTCCTTAGAAAACCACTCATTGAACTCTTCATGGGAATCAAACAGTGTTGGCATGATAAAATGCAGCAGGGCCCACAGCTAAAAGGAGAGGAGAAAACACGAGATTAGAAAAAGTCATCCTACTGTGGGCAAGGTAATTGGGGATCCCAAAATCTTGCAGCTCTTTATAAGCAAAATCACTTTACTAGATCATGAGACATGGCAAAATTAAACAAAACCGCAGCTGCATTTCTTCCTGCTTTCCCTCAAAATGCCACAGATATCAACTTAACAGAATCCCATTAGAAAGCAGAGAGAAACACAGCATAATTGCTTCAGTCAACAAAAGGAAAAGCTACTAGAATTAGACTTCATACTGTAATCTCAGTATTACTTCAAATATCTTTAGTTTTACTTTTATTTAAATGTGTGGTGTATTTATATATATTATGTGTGGTAATATTTTTCCCTCCCAGGGCTGATCCCATGTTTGTTTGCCAGGGGTCTGCTACAAGCATGATCCCACAACTGCACAAATACAATGGTTTCTCAACTGTTTACACATATTTAGTATGTATTATTGTTATAAAGAAAAATCCATTCTTTTGAGCTCCCAGATACCTCAGCCATTGTGTTCTGGATTGGGGTCCCAGTCAACAACAATCTGTTTCGACACTGGAACTGTAGTAGGATCTTCCAACGAACGCTGATGAATAAAAGTGAGAAAAATAATTTCTAGAGAAAAATGTAAAATTATATGAAACATAAGGTATTTTAAGGCCAATTGTTTCCAGTCAGTTTCCCACACGATCTTTGGAAGTCACTGGACAAAACTATTACAGCTGTTTCCCAGTCTTTCAAAAGACAACTATTGGGAAAAGTAGCCTTTTTACAATTTAAAAAAAAGAATTTAAAAGTGTGTAATTTATTTTATTTTTCTAAGTCTCTTCTTTACTCATTTTTAAAACAAATGCTTACTAATAAAATCTCATTAACTTTCCAAAAGAAACAGGTACTTTGAATCAGAATGTCATGTATTTTTCACAATTTATGAGAGGAAGTGTATAGGCTACTGTGGCAGGAGTGCTGAGCTATACGTTAAAATCCTCTTACAGGGGTGGTTTCCCAAGAATGCTGAAGAGACAAACTTTGGTCAGAATGCATCAGCCTGCATCTACAGCAGTCCTCAACTCCCTGTGTACAGTGGCAACTTGGACAAAGGTTATGGGAAAGTAGTTACAGAAATAATGACAGACAAATCCATTACTTGAAAACAAACAGAAAATTTTCTGGCACAGAGTCTTCATGACACAGATTGGGCTTTACTGCAGCCAACAGTACTCACGAGGTTCTGACCTTCATTCATGTCTGGAAGTGCCACTGAATAAGGAGTCAAAATAATGCATTTAATGGAGCCAATATAAGCAATATAAGCAAAAGACTACAGACCATTCACCAGGCAGAATTCTGTGAGTAGTCAGGAGAGAAAGTGAACAGCATTTCACACTGTTTTGTTTAACTGTCCTGTGCTCCATACAAGTTTCTGCTCCAGAGCTACTTTTTAATTACGTTTTACATATTTGGAAAATCTAACCAATCAATCCAGTGTCAGAAAGTTACACAGATATTTAACTAGGTTACATACTTAAGGGGTCTTACGTGCGTCAACTTTAACTTCTATCAATTTATGGTCTCTTGATGCTTTCTTAATGTTCCTCCAAGAGGCTGATTCACAGAAAAGATTTTGTTTCAGTTAGTTTATTACCTGGAGCTACTCTTGAGTGCTTGTGCTTCATCCAGCACCATATACTGCCACTTCACTCGCTGGAAATACTTCACATCCTGCACTACCAGCTGGTAACTGGTAATTACCACGTGGAAAGGAGCATCCTGAGTATACAATGTCTTCTATAACCGCAAAAGGAGAAACAAATGTCCACATAATGTAAATATATTGTCAAGAGGTCATTGTAATTTCAGACTTCTGACTTACAATCCTCTTATTACTATTGCATTTTCCCCAGCTGACTTTTAAAATTAGTTATATCACAGTTACTCAACTAGTGGACCTGGACTTCAGCCCTTGAACAATTTCAGACACTTCTTAGCGTGCAAGACAAGACCTAGGTGCTGAACCCTACAAAATGCTATTGTTAAATAAGGAACAATCTTGACAGAACTGCAGGGATTCTGGATTGGGGCATCCCGAGCTAGGTTACTCAAACAGAATAAATAGTCCTTGACACTGAAACTTCCTGCTTTATTTACAGAGCTCTAGTTATTCATCTGGACCCCACATCACAATGAACTACTCTGTATGGTATTGCTCTTCAGCACAACAGAAGTCTTCCACTTCATTAACTTAATGAAAATTCTTCTACAGGAATTAAGAAACTTTGCATCCACACATTAGTTTAGTTTGGTGATGTGTAGCAACAGTTTCTCGTTTACTCTGCACAGAAAGACAGTCAAAGCACATGTTCATGCTGGTATTACCTGACTCCAGAACTTTCTGATCACTTTTCTATCGTGAGGATTTCCCCAATAAGGTAGCACCTGAAACAGTAAAAAAAAATAGAAAGACATTATTTTCAAATAACGACACCAGCTCTGGAATTTTATAGTCTGTAGTCTATAAAATGACGTGCCTCTTTCTCCAAAACAACAAAAAGGGAAATTACCTTTTTTTACCATCAAGAAAAATCAGACAGCATTTAAAAATACTTTGAAAATAAGCATTCCAGGAAAAGGTATCAAGCAACTTGGCCTGATCAAGCTATGCTGAGAATCTAAAAATGTCCATTTCTAGTCAGGTTTTTCTAAAAATCAAAAATGATACTTCGCTTGTAGGATCATTGATACTTTGTTTGTGGCAGAAGGAGGTCTGCACTCAACTGCTATAGTTAAAGCTAGAGGACTAGAAGGCTTGCTGCCTGTTTAACAACTCCCACGGTCCTGTTGGTTTTCCATCTCAGAACTGACCCCAAAAACCTGAGATAAGTGAAAATATCTGGCCTGGATTTATTTAATACAAGAACTTTAGAATCAAGCACTATGGCCAGAGAAACTGTTAAATGATCTATTTCAAAATTAAACTAGTTCAAAATTGCACGGGTCCTATCAGTGAGACCTCTGCAGAGCACTGACTCCTGTCACTGGCTAATAACACTCTACTGCCATCTCCTGCCCGGTGGAAAGACTTACAGTCAGCTAAGACTGGGAGGTCTGGGAGGAAGAATGCTGCTTCTTCCTCCCAGAGGTGGTGAAAACTCTTACAACTTCAACTGACAGCTTCTGAAAGCCTTTAACTGAATAATCTTCCTACTGTTCTGAAATAAGGATGTTTGCAAAACAACCAGACTGATCAAAAAGTGATTTGTCCTTCAGTTTACATATTCTGCCATGAACGTAAATTCACTGTGACTTACTACAAGCAGAACTGACTGCACATTTCTGTATGATTAGAGGCAGAAACAAAACTGGTCGAAAAAAAGATTGATTTAAGTAATAAACATGTGACAGTCAGTTTAGAAAATTTCTTTTTAAAATACATTTTGTTCCATGGATGAGGTAAACATCAGCATGCAATAAGATCAGCATGCCAAAGAACAGGTACACAATGATATAAACAGTTTCGAGTTTAAGTCAAAAAAGAGAAAACTATCTTTTCACAAGCATCCTGACTGCATTTTTCAAACATTTGCTGTATTTAACTCCTGAGAAAGAGAAAGCATAAACAGTTGCTTGCCTATTCTATACAATGAACTGATCAAAGGAAGTGAGAGAAAGCAGATAGAATGGCCAACAGCTCTCCAGTTTTTTAATTAAGAGCCCCTATTATTTTGGGCTATGAAAAGACATGAATGGATTATTTTTAGGCTGTGTTGGCTTTTCTTTTCTTTTGAGTACCTCCTCAATAACACAAGTGTTTGTATTTCTTCATTAGTTGCTTTAAAGGCTCGGTAATGACAATTTATTCCAAAAAGAAGTCACTTGAATAATCCAGTATTGAACTATGCTCTAGCACAACTTCTCACACCTCAAACAAAACAACACCACAATCAATGTACAGTCTCATCAGGGATCTCCAACGCAAGCTAAGTCCTTTAATTTTGCCCTGCCCCAGATCAAAAAATCAAGTATCACTTATAGTAATACATTCAAAGTTTTTTCCTTGCACTTTTTTAAGACATTCAAACAATTAGCCCGATTTTACTGGTATACTGGTTACTCATAACTAGGTGTCTTCTACTGTCTTCTGCAAAAAGGAAAATCTGATGTTTCAAAAAAAACCAATCAAGACTGTGGGAATCCTCCCTGGGGGCCCCCTGCGTGAGAAACCCCCTAATAAGAGTTCTGTGCAAGGACTGAGAGATGAATGGGATCTTTTTTGGTCTTCAGGTTGCTGTTTATTTCTTATCTTATCAATAATTCTCCACACCACCTGCACCAGGCTTAGTGTGGTGAAGAACACAGTGAAAAAGGTCACAAGATGTACAGTTTCAAGGTCTTTTAAAGCCATCTTGTCTAATTAACTCTAAAAACGTACTTTTTTTCTACTTCTCTGCCAATAACTAACTCTCTAACACGCAACACCTGCATCGTGACATTCCCAAACTAATCACCCAGTGCCACCAACACTACAGAAAACAGAGTAGATGAAGAAGAAGAAGAAGAAGGCAGGACAACGCCCAAAATCCTCCATTTTGTCCTCTATCCACCCCCATACTAAAAACCTAAAAGTCTAAATTTTTCACTCTGTGACAAAGCACATCACCCATCCACTTCACACACTCACAGACTCCACTCCATCACAAGGTCTTGGAAGTCCTCTCCATGGACAAAGGTTAAAAGCAGTGCTTCCCCAAGGATCAGGGTCTGTCAGGACAGGCAGGGAAATCTTCCCTGTGCCCTGGGTTCCAACACAAGACTTGTTTATATCAAAGGTTACTATGTTAACAACCCAGATACTTAAACTATGATCTGTTCCTCTTTGCAGATTTAATTGCAAGCTTTTGACACTTTTGTCTATCCTGAATTCTGAAATTACAGCACTGTTTTAGCAGCACACATTTCTTTTCAAATTTTCCTTTGCAACATTCCAACATTTTCCACTGGGAGACAGGTAAGCAGCTTGTTTTTCAATAATCAATCGTTCCTTGCTTTCTAATTTACTGTTTACTATTTCTATTTACAGTGTTTTCCCATTCACAAAATACTCCATTTGTTGTTCACATACAATCTTTATCTGACTCAAATTCATATGAATGACTGAAAACACAGCTCTAACCTCAAAGATATTACATAAAACTTGGTATATAATTCTTGGTTCTGCTGCCAGGCCCACGTGTTAAAATTATATGTCCACTTGCTGACCTATTACAGCTCCTTACTGAGAAAGTGTCTTTAAGTTGATGCAAAATGAAAACCATGTGATTATAGTAAGAATATTTCTAAGCCCTAGATAACTAAACACTCCAGAAAAAACCAGGATGATGGAAAAAAATACCAGAAACAGGCTCATTACAGAGTTTCATATTCCAAGGTCAGTAAGCAGCCAGATGTGATACAGAACTCAGGAGAACAAAATGGTTTGCTCTCGAGGAAACAGAAAGAACTTCTTGGACATGCTTATTACCTTAAATTTAGGTACAAATCTGGCAAACTCCTGGTGCCAGTTGTTCAGAGTAGAGGCAGGTGAAATTATTAAAAAAGGTCCCCAGATGTTCTCTCTCTGGAAAACACACATAAAAAATTAAATTAAAAAAATTAATTGAAGGGAAGTGATACAGAGATGGTTTGACAAATCTACTAAATGACAGTGGCTGCGTGAGAGGGAACTGTATGCAACATAGCAAAACTCTCCCAGCACAGCAGGGTGATACAAAACCAAACAGAGCAGATCTAATGTTTAACCAAGACTTATTTCATAACAGCAAAGTTGTTCCCAGAGCAAACTCCTTTGTTTCTGAGAGTTGCCACCTGCATGTTACTAACAGGCCCTGTCATTTTGAAAAGAAAAAGAACTTCAGGTGGCATTGACAAACTTTGCTCTGCCACATCACAAATTACAGTACTCTGGTGAATAACTGAGTTGATCCATTAATATATTAACAGTTGCAAGCTGGCCCTCATAAGGGAGAGGCAGAAGAATAAAGCCCTGTGTAACCTTCCAAGAGACTCAGGGTGCAGCGTCACAGGAAGACAACCTTATCTTGTTATTCCTTCCGTACAGGTGAGCTCAAGAACCTGCAGCTCTGCACACCTTTACAGTATTTTGGCCAACAGCACCAGTAACATAAAGAAATGCACACAATTGTCACTTGGTTTCTAGTGCAGCTAATTTTGCTTCTAGTATCTCTTCTTGACATCTCCTATTTAGGGCAAATGACTGGATTGCAATCAAGACCTTTATTTTTTGAAATAAATGTATCTATTTCTGCATTAAGAAGTAAGCTCCTGCCGCTTATTCTGTTTTGTTTGTTTGCCCAGGCACAGAAGAATCACTATGCTTCCTAAAAAACCCCACTGGAATATGGAAATTAATGCTAATTGCCATGAAGCTCAGAATTTGTGCACTTTGACCTGTAAAACCCAGTGAACCATCAAGTGTGCAACTTGTTCTCTCCTGAGGTTTTTACATTCAGAGCAACTGAGAAGATATTACTCTGTGAATAAATGAAAACTCTATATAAATAAAAATTGACGTACATACATATTTGTAACTATTTCAACGGCTCCACCTGAAAACAATGTATAGAATACCTTTTAAGACATTTAAACCTTATAATCCAAAATTCATTTCCAACATGTGAAAAGTATGCATCTTCTATCAAGCATACCATCCAGGAACAAGCTATAATCCACCTACCTCAGCCAGATGTGCAAGGAGAGCAATGCTTTGTACTGTTTTACCCAGACCCATTTCATCTGCCAAGATTCCATTGATGCCCTGCAAAAGATCCATAAATGAACAGCTTCGCTTTACTAGCTTTTAATCTACAAAGAACTGGCAGAATAGTTGATACTGAATTGAGTGAAAACAGGCTCACTGTAACAACTCTGACACTCTGAAACTTTATAATCTCTTACATCTTCTCTTGAGAGGTAACTGATCTCAACTGTATTTCATTCATCTCAGTCTAATTTTTACCCTAAGCCTCTCTGCACTTCATGATCCCAATGTGACCTGGGCACGCTCACAAGGACAAGACTGCCTGCAGCTTATCTGCTGACCCAAGCCTGAAACAGTATGCAACTCCAAGCAGAAAGTCTCCTCTATGTATGATCTAAGTGATAAACAGTTGTATAAACCATACAAAGAATACTGAACTCAAAGCCTCATTCAAAGCTCTTATGTCCTAAATAATCAAGAACACTGGTATGTGGCCTACCCAATATTTTTGTTTCTTCCAAATATATTAAAGATCAACTATACACAGTCTATTGTTAAAAACAGTAGATTTTTTGGCCAACTTTACTCTAATGTCTTAAATAATCCCAGAAGTTATAAAAATTTGCAAGGTGTACTAATATACCTGCTCATATAGGTTGGCCAGCCAATTCATGCCTTTCAGCTGATAACCTTTCAGTTTTCCATTGAAAATGGTAGGCTGTGGAATATCTTCTCCTGCTCGGATAGATGGGTTTGCTAAACTGTAGCTCTCTCCAAACCCAGTACCAGACTTGTTAGCAGCCCGTAAAGCAGCTGCCCGGCTCTCCTTTGCATCTTCATCAAATGATCTGGTCTGAACAGGAAGAGGAAGGCAATGCATAAGATGGTGAATATATTAACTTACCAAGAAACTGTAGTGTAAAAGTCTTTACAGTTCACATTAAGAAAGGATATGTGCTAGAAATGAAGAGAAAATGAGCCTGTTCCTCTAGCTCAAATCCTTATACCCTGGTTTTCTACTTGGTTAACACAAAATGTGTCAATGGAATTAAATTCAAACCTGGCCCCTGGATTAACCTATTTGATTTGGCTGCTATGAAAGATCTTGGTACTGTGGCCTCTGCCAATTACTTTGCTTGCTCTTCTATCTCATGGATCCAAAACATACATACCCGGGCTTGATGAATCTGGTAAGCATCCTCAGCATTCTTCAGAGCTTGGGCCTTGTAATAGTTGCTATCTGAAAATACCATACCCATATTAGAGCTCTGTGTCAGTAACCACTCAAACACACAGAGAAATTCCAATAACTGCAGCAGTCCTTCTTGCAGAGAAGGATGTTGTGCTTGAAATTGTTAACTCTGCATGATAACACACAGAGTACAGTAAATTTCAAAAGAGTGCAAGGAAAGGACTGTAGATAAATCGCTTACCATAATCTTCTTGGGTGATGTTGACCACTACTCCTCCACCAATATCAATCTGCCTTTGGGTAGAGCTGTCTTCCAGTTTGCGCAGGATTTCCTCCTGTATCCCATCATGTCCAATATCTCGTTTACGACTCATAAAATGGGCATATAATTCAGTTTGGGTGATCAGGAAGTTAAGTTTTCGCTGCTGTCTCTTAGCCTAAGAGAAGAGCAATTACCAAAAACAACAGAAGGGGAAAAAGAGACAGGACAAGAGTTCCATGTTAAAAATATAATTAAACAAAAAAATTCATCTAATAATGTATCAACAACTAATCTATCTAGATTATGTTAAGCACATCACTTTGCAAAGTGCTACATTATTAGTTGCACATAACACTGCCCAACTCCATAAATATCTATACTAAAATATAAAAATGTTGTAAATGGAAAGTTTTTTTAAAATTCAGTGATGTTTTAAATGACAAAAACATCATAATCTAATAAAAGAAAGCTCAAAACTTTTGTTTACACTGAAATACTGAAAAATTAAAATATCAACAAAAAGTAGCACTACTTTAGTGGTTTATAGTAAAGGAACTCAGCAGTTAAGAAATGCTTTCATGGCAACCTCACTCCCTGTAACTTGTTACTTCAATAAGTAACACATTCTGTTACTTATTAGTAGAGGGAATTATGGTAGTACACATGAAATACATCAATAGGTAATACAGTTGAGATATTATCATTACCCAGCATTCAGCAAGGCATTGCAGAAGCTCAGTTCACCCTCAGGCTTTGGCAAAAAATGCAACAGTTCACCCTTAGGCTTTGGCAAAAAATTTGTCTATTAATCTAAGTCAGCAGAAAACTTTACCAAATGTTAATGAATTTTCAAGAATGAGAGGAACACAATAAATACAAGCATAATTTAAGTATTATAATGCCTTATATTTAGTTTTAAGATTCAACCTTTCCTCACGTAAGGTATACATATCTAAAATAACAACCATAATTTCCCCAGAGAGCTTATACAAGGACACTCTCCTAAATTCAATCCCTTCTACTCTGTAATAGAGTTCAAGAAGTTGTCAGGTGGCCAACAAAAAAGCAAGCACAGAAAAATTCTGTGCCCTATACATAAATGACAGAATCATCTTACAACAGGGGAAAAAGGGAACAGGACAAAAAAAATTAATGTCAATGAAAAAGTGTCTTCCCTTCTGGACTCAGAAAGATGTACAAACCATCACAAAATATTGGCCCTTACCAACATGGAGCTGTGTACGTCTGTGAGACATGCACAGCTTCTCTGATTCCTTCCTCCATTTCATTCAATTATAAAGAATTTACGCAATTTGAAGGGATTTTTTAATCACCTCTTGGTAACAACATAATAATTATGTAAAGAAAAATAAGACAGCAGAAGAAATATGTGTAATAGCACTGAAACAGAACAAATAACGGAATTCCATGGTTTGGATGTGGAAACTCAAATTATCCAGTCACTTCTGTGTCTCCTCAGTATATTAAGTATCAGCAATCTGTGATTTTGCTGTACCTCTCTCATCTCCTCATCCAGCTTGCGTTGCTCCAGAGCCTCCTTCTCTGCTCGTTTCCGATGCTCTTTTTCCACCTTTTCATACTTTTTCCAATAGAGAAGCATCTCCTTGGTGAGACGACGCGCTCGTGGTAGAGTTTCCTTACAGTTTTTCTGGGCTTGGATAGCAGCTCTACGGACCTCCCTCATGCACTGGTGGGCCAGCTAGAGGGAAATAAGATTTGGGAACAGTGGTAAAATGGGCAGATGGTAAAGAAAGCCAGCAATAAACGGTATCAGATTTAATTACAATCAAGTCTGATAGTTCAAAAGAGAAAAAACTGTGATACTTTACTCAGCAGCAATGCTTCTGAAATGGCATGAGAGAATGCAATCTTCCAAAAAAATTCTGAGATGGTGGAGAAGACAAAATCTAAAGACAGTTTCAGCACGGCACAATATTAAAAGACTGATCTGATGGATAGGTCCTTGAAAGGGACTCAGAAGAACAAAATTCAAGGTTTACCTACAACTCTTACTCACCTATTTTCCAACACTTTTCATTTTTCAAGAAGAATACAGTTAAGAATACTGCAATAGCAGTATTGGTGGAACACAGTCCTGTTCACATTAATACACAGAAAAGTGAGGGAGCATTCTACAGTTTTGCTACTATTTCATGATGCATAAGAAAATGTAATTTTTTTCTTCAAGCAGAAATAATTTGATGTCATTGTAATAGTGATCAGAACTTCTGGGTTTTTTAGTTTGTGACAGTTTTTCCTTACACTGAAGTTCACACATCAACACTTCTAACATACAGATTTCAAATGATAAAACAAAATGAAGGCAAAAAAAAGTGGAACTTTAAAAAACGTAAATTCTACTGGCCAAGTTTCTTAAACATACAAGTAAGTCCCATTTTCTGCATCCCTTACACAGAAAATGCTCCCTTTCTTGATAATGTATATACAGAACAGGAAACTTCCTACATCACCTTGTCTCTAACAATTCTCAGTCATATACTTGATTACCTTTTCATCATTAGCCATATAAATGAATCAGACACTTGAGCATAACCCTTGAAAAGTGCTCAGAAAGCTGTTACCCAGTGTTTGTAAGTAAAGTTCTCTAGGTAGAAACAATGCTGATTCTCAGTGAAGACTCTGAAGAGAAGATGGATTGCTTTTGCAATCACTTAAGCTGTTCTGTTTTTAATCTCAGGTCCTCTACACGCTTATCTAAATTAAAGCATTTAATATTCCAAGAGCCCCTTTGATTTCAATGAGAATGCTTAAAACTGGCAAGTTTTAAGTAGTGGATAGATGGGCAACTCAAAAGTCGAAGCGTACCAAAGCCACTAGCGTACAGTATCAAAGATCAGTAAATTTAAAATGTACAGATTAAGTCTTTCAAAAGCCAGAAAGATCTCATGAAAGGAACTCACGTTGCTTGTTTCATCTGTTGCTTATGAAACAAGACAAAACAACGCAACTAAAAAGTGCAAAGCCTTATAATAAACCACAATTACTTGTATACAGTGCTTTCTCCTATACTGTCCTGCTAGTATAGTCAGTATTGTAAGAAACATAGAGAGGTTACAGTTTGCTTATTACATCCAGTAAAAGGAACAGTAAGAAACTAAATACCACCTACCTTTTTGCTGTTGGTTAGGAAGAGGTTGCGGGCTGAAGCTTTCTGTTTGTATGCCTGTAAAAGAATACAACCTGTAAATTAGTTAAAGGGTAATGGCTTCACAGTATTCTAAAAAATTACTACTTAGTCTTCAGTAGGTACATGTACCAACTTCAGTCATGCACAGTACTGTATAATTGAGAGTACTGTAAGTACTCTTCATTTTGACTAAAATAGCTTTTCATCCCTAAATTACTGAAGGCATACATAAATAAAAATAATAAAAATAAATAAAAATAAAAATAAGTAAATGAATAAATATAGTCTAAATCCTGAAGGAAACATGAGAAACACCTCCTTTTTCACAATTGTTTCTTTAATTACTACTGCTGCAAAGCAGAGTTCTCCTATTCCATTTTTATCACTGAGGCAAACAATATTTTCCACTGTTTCCCAAAGATGTTAAGAATTTATGCAGATCCTATGTTCTTCCCATGATCAAAATTAATATTTAAAAAAAATATGGTCTCTCTCACTGCACATATCCTTTGTTTGGCTTTTAAGTTCATCAAGGATGATACAGTCATGACTTGTTGTAACTTCCTAGAATTCAAGTCTGTTAACTGTGAACTTCAAAAAGCAGGTTCTAAGGTCCAGTCTGACCCTCTCAGAAAACTATCAACAGTGAACTCCGCCTTTTATTTCAAATGTGCCTGAAGTTTGTACCATAAATGATACAAACACTTTTCCCTAATCTGTTTCTGAGGTAAGGTTTGAAAAACACAGATGCTGTGACTGAAACGCCGCTTTTCTGAACTTTACTGTAAACCTAGATACTGGTTTGCTCTATACTGCCACCCTGTAGATCAGTGTGAGTACCTGCTAGAGCTTACTGCACTTTTCACTGCCGAGGTTGAACAGCCACGGCAAAGCACAGCATGATTCGTTTAGGTACCACTGGTGATATTTCAACTACACGTTGCTTACAGAATTCCAGTTAGGTCATTAATGACCATCAGAAAAATCAGGTCTTACTTTACTCTGTCTTTCTATGTGTCAAGTCCCCACTAAGTTAATTTTCTATCACTGATCTACTGCCATTAGCCAAGCTCACCTTTGGCAACTCCTTCTTAACAATGCTAAGCCACACTTTCCGTCGACGTGCGTTAAGTTGCTCAATGGACAAATGCTTTTTCTTGGACCCAGGTGGTGGTGTATCGTGGGAAAACTTGGCAAAAACTTTGGTCTGGTGATGGTGGCGTCGTGGTGACTCCTCTGAAGAGAGTTCTTCATCCCGTTTCCTCTTTTTCTTCACTTTTTTCAACTTGCCTGCATGGCAACAACAATCATAAAAATACATTCCTATTTTTGGGACACATTTAATCAGGCACCTTTCCTAAGTAAATTCTCCAGTCAATTTATATGTGGAACCAACAAAAAGGCCAAACTTATCCATGTTTCCCAGTTCTGGTACAATTAATTTATACCATTAGATATTTCCTCATTACTTTATAATGGAAAGATTTTCCTGCTTTATAGAGGGGTGAAATACAATTACTTCCACTCAGAGAAACATGCCTTGAGAGTTAAAATGTCTAGGGCTTGATGCATGTTTCTTGCTTTGTGGCAAAATTCTACTTAAAGATACGTAAAGGTAAGACTTTTAAGGTGACAACATTATCATTTGGTACAATAAGTCTCAAAGCAAACTTCTCAGCAAAGAGAAGACTGCATTGAAAGAGACTGGCACGTTGTCATGTCATACCAGCTTTCAGAAGAAACTGACGCTGGTATCAGATATTAAAAATATTCACTGTGAGTACGCAAAATTATGGATGCTGCAATGGAGAAAAAATTATGGATGCTGCAATGGAGAAAAAAACTACCACAGTTAAAGGAATTTGCAAAAAGAAAGGAAATCATCCTTAAATAACCCCTTTAAAACACAGCTCAAACTTAAGTACTTACACTAAGAGAGCTCACCTTACACTGACAGTTCATAGCCTTCTCTCCTTCCTTACAGATTTACAACTACTGCCAGCTCAAACAAGAAAGGAAACTGTACTTCCTGGCAAATTTGCATCTCAGAAACTCCAGCTGTTATGTCAGAGATATAATTCTATTCTAACTGACATCAAACATCAACTCCAAGTTCCCTCTATTTTCCAGAAAACACTTGCTCCCTGTAACTTCCTGATCACTAAAACTACATATTCAGGAATAACTGCAACATGTACTTGATAAGTTCTTACACTTTTCAAGGACCTATCATGTTTTCAAAACACTCCTGAGCAAATGGACCATGATATGAAACACTGTTTATGGATTCCAAACCAGTGAATAAGGTCCACAAAGAAAATCTTAAGCCATGAATTCTCCAGTCACACACCTTTTTTCCCACCCTAGATTTCTAGAAGCCAGAAAATAAAGCACAGTATCTTCTGAAGACATTTTTCTTTGTCAAAACTTGGTACTTCCCTGCAAAACCCACAAGTTTTGAACATTTATGTTTAATCGAAGGAAACAACGTAGGAAAGAAGTTAAAACCACAGCAGCCGTTTAACAGCATGAGGTTAGTGACTTTACCTTTTATTTTTTTCTCTTCTTTAAACTTCTTTTTCTTGGGCCCTAGCAGGTGGCGCTGCTGCTCGTAGTAGGGGTCGTAGGTAGAGAGCAGCCCCGCGCTGTAGTACTGGTACTGCTGCAACTGAAGGGTGAAAGTGAGCAGGTAACAGAAACAGCCCCTAAACAAGCTCAGATCCTAAACATAAAGAAGAGATCAGGAAGCATGCACTTCTCCATATTTTGCATTTGTTATCAACTATCAGAGATTGTCTAAAGTGAAACCACTGTTCCCAGGGGTGGCCCCCAAGTTCTGCACTGGGAACCGAACCCACCTGGTTAAGTAAGAGGGAAGAGCAGGCAGTGAAGGTTGCACTTTCAAAACATACTGATCTGTCTTTTCCATACAAGTGCTGCCCAGCACGACAACACATTACATGAAGAGGTCTAGTTGTGGACCTAACATTTGTTTCGCCCGCATTCCCAAATTACATACACATTCTACTTTATCATTCCAAAGGATGTAAATGGATGGGTTTAAAGAAAAGGCACTTAAAAGATTTCCACAAGGACAAGTAACTTGAACACTCAGATTGTCAAGTGGAAATATAGCTGCCTCAGAACTTTTCCCCCTAAATGACGAAAAATGCTAGTATATTCCCGGCATTATTCAAATGAAGGAGTGAAGAACTCCGCACAAGTTACACATAAACAGGCAAATTAAAGGCAGTGCTACTCAGAAATTAACTATTTAAAACCTAAGCATACTCTTAAATTAATAGAAGATTTTTGAAAAGTGAGATCACGAGCATAAACGAGCTTTTCTGATATGTTCCTCTCACTCCATAACTGTGTACTGCTGACTTGACAGTACACTCACTGGTTACTTTCACTGGATATTATTTCTTACGAGTCTGGAAATAAGTATTTGTGTAAAATCAAACAAAATTATGACCAGTGTAAAAACGTGGTGTATGAATATTTGTGTAGCTATGCAATATTTTAAGAAGCTAACACAACATTGGTTCAGAGCTTCGCAAGTAAACAAAGGAAAGAAGTAGAGAGAAGCAAAGACCTGCATGGGAAAATATTTCTTCACTTTTCTGGAGAAATTCAAAAAGAATATAAAACAGGAAGTCAAATTTTAACCTCAGACACATTCTCAGGTAACAGAATAGGATAACCTCCTTCATCTAAGACTTTCTGCTGTAATTCAAATCAGCAGTGAACATTTTTGCAAAAGCCTTATAATTCGAAGAAATATATTATTAGAATCAAAGCAGCCATGGAATTTGGCTTACTATTAAGAAAAATGCAAAAATGCAGCAGACTATTTTCTCCTAAGGGAAAGAAAGAGACTATCAAAAGAAAATCCAAAACAAACAAAAAAAGGTAAAAAGAAAGAGTCAAGTAAATTCTCAAATCATGATAGAAAATGACAGGGCAGTAAACCAGGTAATCCCTTTCAAGATTGTAAATATTACCTTACTATTCATCACTTCAATGATGATATAAATTCATTTGAATAGCAGCTACTACCTGTATTAGAATTTAACTCGCAGCATCTCCATTTTCATACACATTGCATATGTATAATCCAAATCTTGCACTCTAACACCCAATATTTGCTCTAGTGACTGGGACAGAGCACTGTGGAAGCTATATATAATATGTGCCAGTACTAGTTACATACATTACTGACAGATTCACAGCATCTTTCATTCTCTGTATGTAATTGATTAACTAACGCTTGTCTAGAAGTGTTGTTAGACAGTTACTGTCTACTAGTGTATTTTCCAGTCCAAAAATTATGAATTTTGATAAAAACATAAGAGCAGTTAAAACAACACAGTTAAAGGAAAGAATAAAAATCAAGAAAATGTAAAAATTCTGTCTTTTTACCTCTTTGTCTTTGCTATATTTACTTTGATGCAATTTCTTATACTTGTGTAATCGCAGCATATCGTGAAGTTCCTCCCTTGAAAGAGAAAATTCTTCCTCATCTCCATCTTCATCACTTGGTGAATCTGTGTCACTGGAATCATCACTCAGAAGGATACTCTAACAAGAATAAATGGGAACAAATTTAACAATCCCAAATCTCTGTGCTGAATTTTTTATTTATGCAAAGCACTCTTGAGCCTTTGCCTAATAAAGCAATGTGGGTCTCGCCCAACAATGATACTTAGCACTTACAAAGTGTCCATCTAAAATTACACATAGAAAATAGTTTTCTGAGGAGCAGACCTGGGCAGCAGTGAATTCAATACACATTTTCTGATTTGCAGGGAAGTAGTTTTCTGTTATTTTGTGATAGTTAAATCATTTTAGTCCACTTTGTTTGTGGTCTCAGAAAAGCAGCAGTGAGAAAAGCCAGGATAACAGCAGGGGTATTCTGTGATGTGTCATTTGCAGGTGCTTCCCTACCCCATTTGTAGTTTATCTCGCTATTCTACCACTTCTACCTGCACCAGTTTCTGCAAGTTTGGCTCTTGTTTGACCTCTTGGCAACACGTTTTTGCTAACTTGAGATGACTACAATACAGTGAAAATGCAAAGACAGCATAAAGCCACCATTCTGTTCTCTTCTGCCATCCTCACTGAAACCTTCTACCGAGTTCAACTTAAGAACATATTTTCAGTAGAGTCCAAATCTCCATTTAATACATTTTATAATAGATAAGTTTAATTTGACAGTGTACTAAAATTAATTCAGATTATCAATGTAAACTAACTGCCAAGTCCCCCACTAAACTGCATTTCCATGTGCAACATCCACACGCCTTTTGGACACCTCCAGGGATGGTGACTCCAAAACTTCCCTGGGCAGCCTGTTCTAACGCCTGACCACCCTTCCCAGTGAAGAGAATTTTACTAATATACAATCTAAACCTCCCCTGGCACAACTTGAGGCCATTTCTCTTGCCCTATTGCTTGTTACTCGGGATAGAAGACTAATCCTTGACTCACTACAATCTCCCTTCAGGAAGTCCCCCCCAAACCTCCTTTTCTCCAGGCTTAATACCCCCAGCTCCCCCTAAGACTTGTGATTCAGAGCCTTCCCCAGCTCCATTGCCCTTCCCTGGACGTGCTGCAGCACCTCAATGTCTTTCTCACAGTGAGAGGCCCAAACTGAACACAGGGTTTGAGGTGTGGCCTCCCCAGGACACCAAGTACAGGGAGACAATCACTGCCCTGACCCTGCTGGCCACACTACTGCTGATATAGGTATACTGCTGATATAGCCTTCTTGGCTACCTGGACACTGCTGGATCATGGTCAGCTGCTGTCAAACAGCACCCTCAGGTCCTTTTCTGCTGGGCAGCTTTATAGCCACTCCTCCCCTAGCCTGTAGTGCTGCATGGGGTTGTTGTCACTCAAGGGCAGGACATTCACTTTGTCAAACCTCATGCAATCAGCCTCGGCCCATGATCCAGCCTGTCCAGACCCCTTTGCAGAGCCTTCCTGCTCTCCAGCAGATCAGCACTCCCACTCAATTTGTCTGCAAGCAACTGAGGGTGCATTTGATCACTTCATTCAGATCACTGATAAAGCCAATAAACAGGACCAGGCCCAGTACTGAGCCCTGGGGATCACCACTGGAGCTGGCCACCAGCTAGATGAAACTCCAGGCACCACCACTGTCTGGGCCCGGCCATCCAGACAGTTTTTCACCTGGTAAACCATGCACCCATCCAAACATGAGCAGCCACCTCGTCAAGGAAAATGCTGTGCTTTTTCCTAGTCAACAAAAAGGTTTTACTGAAGTCTAGACAGACATCTACAGCCTTTCCTTCATCCATTAGGCAGGTAGCCTTGTCACAGAATGTAACAGGTTGATCAAGCAGGACCCGACTTTCACATACCCATGCTGGATGGGCCTGATCCCCTGGTTATCTTGCACGTGCTGTGTGATGACACTCAAGATGATCTGCTCCACATCCTTTCACAGAGCACCAAGGACAGGCTGACACTTCTGTAGTTCCCTAAATCCTCCTGCCAGCTTTTCTTGTAAATGGTTGTTATGTTTGCAAACTTTCTGTCAACTGGGACCTCCCTGGTTAGCCAGGACTGCTGATAAATAACTGAGAATGGCTAGGTGGGTAACTACTCACAGATTGCAAAACAGCTGCATTTCTTTCCAATATTCTTACCAATATTCTTACCTTCAGCCACTTTCTGCTTTTCTTCAGTTTGGAAAAATTATACAAGCTCCCTTTTTCAGACTTTGGTTCTGTTTACAGAAGAAATAAAAAACAAAGTTCTTAAGAAATAATGCTTTTCCAGACTAACCCACAGAAAGCAGGGATTCAACCTAGTACATGCCTACCTGGCTGGAGTACTCCATTCAGGGAATGTGTGTTCAGCATCCCAGAATTCCCTGCTCCAGAAGACTCTCCAAGCAAGGAGTCTGGAGGCTCTTCCTTAACTTGCATCAGGGCATCCCCAGACTGAGGCAGCAAAGGATTGTCATCCAATCCATCTTCACTTTCATCACTGCAGGAAAATCCATAATATACTGACAATGACAGGAAAATATTCAAAAGAGAAGATGCCCAACAAGCTTTCTTACATATGGGCATTTGTCTACAGGTTTGAGTATTGAGACAGCTTCAGATGTAATTTTACACATTAGAAATATTGCTGTTAATAATTTCCCATTAACCCCTTAGCAATAGTTAATCATGAGATCAGCCTGGCTATGTTATCAACCTGCACCTCCAGTCTTTAACTAGTTATCTAGTTTTAGAAGCATGAACTATGCAAGTCAAACTGAAGCACAATATTGTGATACTTACTGGGACATGTGAGATATGTAGGTACACCTTTTATAATCCTTTTGTGGATATTAATACATGCTTATAAATATATCTGTTCTCTGTTGCCCGTTACCAGTTCTGTAACTCTGCAATTCCAGAACACTGATGAAATTAAATATGTAATTTTCTGGGGACAGAAACACACACTGACGATGCCTCACTGCTACGACTTACACAAATTCTGCATCTGACAAGTCTTTCCATTTTCTTTATGACTAAAGGCTGTAAGTGTCCCTGAAAATCTACTTAGGGCTTCCTCATCCTACTTTTTGCAGACAAAGAAAGTTTTGGCCATTCAGCTACAAAAAAAGAGCTTTAAAACATTGTACTAATTCGTACATGAGCTGGCAAGACACTGTATTATCACTATGAACTGAGAGAAGCAGAGTCCAAAATCTTTCATACAATCATAGAATATCCCAAGTTGGAAGGGAGTCCCAAAAATCTTTTAGGTCCAGCTCCTGGCCCTGCACAGGAGAGCCCCCAAGAATCACACCATGTGCCTGAGAATGTTGTCTAAATGCTTCTTGAACTATGTCATGCTGATGGTGTGACCACTTCCCTGGGGAGCCTGTTCCACAGCCCAATCACCCTCTGGAGAGAGAATCTTTCCCCAATATCCCACCTAAATCTCTCCTGACAAAACTTTATGCCATTCCCTCAGGTCCTGTCAGTGGTCACCAGAGAGGAGAAATCAGAAAAGCTTTGTTTCAGAACTCAAAGCTAATGCTAGATTTATTATTAAATTTAATAGTATTTTTCATATTTCCTCTTCTCTAGGCTAAGCAATCCAAGTGACCTGTCCTCCTTTAAAGCAGAAGAGTTTCTAATGAACAAGTCACCGAAATTCTTAATATGGTGTTGGCGGGGAACAGTATTATAAAAATGTCTGTCTTTCCTTGGCACTCCCAAGAGAAAGTAGAAAAGCTTTTGGTACCTGGATATACTCCTGTTAAAGATGGCGGATGTCTGTCGTAAGAACTGATCCAGTTGCAGAGCTTTTTCCAGGTATTGCAGATAGAGGGGTTTTGCCAGCTCTGAGCAGCTGCCATCCTCCCTGGCACCCAGCTCTGAGGCCATAGAACAAACTTCTCCTCATGCACAGGTGCCTCTGAACACACAGCTGTGAAAGGAAACAACGGCCATCAGCACCACAACTCCTCTAAAAGGAGCAAACCTGGGCAGCAGACAGATCTACCAAGCCAGTTCTGGGCAAAAGCTTAGGTTGTTGTTAACAGGTATAGTAAACAAACAGAAATTGCCATTCAATCTTCCACCAAAGTACTACCACAGCCAAAAACTAGATTCTTAGTTTTCTGGTTTATGACTTTGTTGGTTGCTGTTTGACAGGAACAAGCACTGTTTTAACCTAGTATGACAATCCAAGTGGTGACATAGAAATTCAAAGTATTATGAAGAAAGTCCTCAAGCATTTAAAGTTAGCTTTCATCATTATTAAAGATAATATGTTTAACCCTGAACAGAGGGTGCATATATATATATAAAATAACTGACTCCAAAAGGGAAGTACTAAAAATATTGTTCCTTTGTTGTTTTTACCATTCAGTTCACAGCTGTAGTCTACTGAATAGCTATAATATTTCTCCTTTACCTTACAGCAATGCTCATTCAGCACTGAAAACATAGCTGTTACCTGCCGGCAAATAAGCTACAAATACTTGACCAAAACCTCTTTCTTCCTAAAGTGCAACTGTTATTTTATTCAAGAAAAATAACACATAAAAAGCAACTTGCAACATACTTTTAAATATTTACAAATTTAGAATGTATTCTAGCATTATGTTTTTCAACTAGTAAAAACTCTCCACCTGATTTTATTTTTTTTATTTGTTCTCTGGATTTAAGATTCTTAATAAAGCCAAATGCACCCTCCTACAATATTTGCATACTACATACTCTAGAAGCAAAGGTATCAAAACATTTTATTGCTCTGTCAACTACAGTCTTCTCTTCCTTCAACTACAAAGGACGTCATAACAACTGTTACAGTAATAGCTCTGTCAACTCAAATTTTACTTTTCTTTGACTACAAAAGATGTCATCACTGTTACAACAATAGTGAGAGAGGAACATGATTTCCAAAGCCACAGTTGCTACTATATAAATGAAAGTGCTGTCAAGATCTTAAATATTTAAAAACAAACACACGAACATAAATAAAGAAAAATATTAAGCTTTTACTTCTGATGGAGGACAAAAATCATAGAATGGTTTAGGTTGGAAAGGCTCTTAGAGAATATCTAGTTCCAACCCCCACCATAGGCAGGGACACCCTTCACTAGAATAGGCTGCTCAAATTAAAACCAGTCAAACTTAGATTAATTGCTCTTCTGAAGGATTCTTCTGGTTTCTATGACTTCTTCAAAATACTACAAAACCTGAAGCAAACATCACATTAATTCATTGAAAGACATTATATATTTGTTCAATTATTAAATCAGTGACTGAATTGTTTTATGCCTATGTAAGCGAACATACAGATTCAGTATCCAACCTTCAAGTTGTTCTCTATTCACGTATACAGATCCAAAACTCAGCATCTAACCTTCCCTAAATCTTTTATCCTCCAAAATTACAGAAGAGATTCAGAACTTCAAAGTTACAATAAACTATAAGTGATTCTCATCTTACGACTAATGGGTGTGCAAGACTACACAAGAGCAAATTGTATTATTTCTTAATAAATACTGGGTCTGGAGTTAACATCCTTACCCCCAGAGAACAACCAATAACACACCAGAACTTGTTACACAGGGTAACAGCTCTCTGATAAAAATTATTTTTAGACTGAAGCTTTCTTCATATTAGGCCTTTGCATACTTGACAGCAACTGAATGACTGACCTCTGTCACCAAATACTCATTTCCAGCAGAACTTAGCAACACCTGAAAGCTTTCCCTACGATAAGGGTAGTAAGACACACATTTTTCAAGCAACTTTCATCTACATATGTCATAGTGCTTAACAGGCATTTGAAACCAAACCAAACAAACAAAAAAACTAAAATCAAGAACTGTCTTCCAAGAGAGAGGAAGACACAAAATGAACCACAAAATCATTTAGGCTGGGAAAGACCTCTAGGATCATCAAGTTCAGCTGCTAATCCAACACTGCCAAGTCCACCACTAAACCATGTTCCCAGGTACCACATCCACACACCTCTTAAATATTTCCAGGAACAGTGACTTAACCTCTTCCCTGGGCAGCCTGTTCCAATGCTTGACAACCCTTTCCATGAAGAAATTAAGTAAAAGGGTTAAAAAATGAGAGGAAACATGAAACTTTGACCTCTAATGGAAGAGATCATTCATGAGGTGGTAGAAAAGAACACCTTGAAGATGAAAGGGGTTTTTCCTTTCTTTATGATCAATAATAAAAATTACATATATTACAAGAGCAAAAATCTCTCCCTAGTATCATAGCAAAAAAAGCATGGTGACTCCTTTTCTCATTCCATCTCAAAATGTATCCATCAACAAGGGCATGTATTATAGCAACACAGTTAACTCAGAAAAACATGGCACCTTTCACCTGTCTGCTCTTTGCAGAAAACTACATTCCCAAAACTCAGCCTTGCATTTCCACATTTAATCAAGTCCTCCCCGACCTCACACAGTATAATTCCTCTGCATTTCACCCATATAAAAAGACATAAAAAGACAATGTTTTCGCTTGTCTTCCTATTTTAATTGCTCCACAAGGCTCCTGTACATACAACATTAATTATTCTTGTCCTCAAAACAGTTACTACTCTGTATCCTGCCTATCAAATAAACAAATAAGCACAGGAGAGCTTAACAATATCCTTAAAACATATTTACAGCGCACAAAAAAAATTTAGTGTCACAAGCATACTGAACAGTGAATAACTCAAGACATATAATTCAGCCTTTCACTTATTTATATGCTGACAGTCACAGAGTGCTTCTCTGCTGATCAAAGTAATAATATAGAATGCTAAGTGACAGATAATTCATTCTCCATTCTTTCATTTCCACTCTAGGTTTCAACAAGCAAAGATTTCCAACAGCAAAAACTGATTGAACACTGAAGTGAGAGAAGACAGGAACAAATGAGAGGCACACAGCCTGATCCACTACTGTATGTAAGTGTTTACGACATTGCCAACACACCGCTTCAGTGGATTTACATGGTGACAACATTCATTCCACCTTCCTTCGACATTTTTGAAACAAATCTATCTTTTTGCCTACTCAGTTTAAGGACAAAACACAGATTTTCAAAAAGATTTCATTAGTGATGGTAACCTTTAGGTAAATACTCATATGTTACAGGAGTAAAATGAGCAGAAGCTGCAGAGTAATCCTTGTGCCATCATGACTTTCTTACTGATATATAGCAACTTCATGTTAAGTTTCAGTATCAAATTCAATATCTATTTGCTTTCTCCCTTCCTCTCTCCTAGAGTTCTAACAGTTTAGAAAACCAGCATTTGGAAATAAATAGCTTCTGCACTTTGTATCTTCTAGCATTCTTAATCAGAAGTTCACACTTAAGCCATTTAATTGTATCATATGGACCACCAAATTATTAAAAGTACAGGTAAAATATCAGCAAGAATGCAGTAACTTCATGCAAATAACTTTCATAATAATTGTATTTTTTTAATATCTAAGTTCAGTTCTAAAAGAGCCTTCCTTATCCTGTATTAAATCACATTGCTTAGTTCGACGTTAATGTAGGTGTGGGGTTTCTTCCCTCAGTCCTGTGTTTTCAAGTCTGCCCATTTAGAGCATCCAGTCAGTAAGTAAACACCCTGCACTGGAGAAGAATCCTCCAAGGACATCTTCTGAGAGCAGCTAGGTTTTATAACAAGGTTTCTAAATCTTATGCCCACTGACCTGCACCAAACAAACAGCAAAACCGTGTTCTCCTGAAGCAGCTTTAAAAGTAGGTTCTCCCAATTTAAACAAACACCCAGCGTGTATTTCTGAATGGAAGTCCAGCAAGCTTCTCTTACTGGTATCAAACAGGAACCCCGTAAGTGCTAAGTGCAAAATCTGGCTCTTGTGCCTAGCTGCAAGCTGGATGGGCTTTGCTTTGCAGAGCTGTTTGAAGCAGCACTTTTCCATCCACGAGTTTCTTGTTTTTTCCCTTCAGCTGCTGCAACCTCTACATCTCAAATAAGGCCCAAAGGATTAGTTTTTCTGCTCTTTATGTCTAACATCAACCGTCACAGTAAATAATGATAACAACTCCACTCCTAGCTGAGGGCACACACACAAACACAAGCTGCCATGCAAGTAGAAGGTACTGGACTGCAGCTAACGCACAGTACCTCTTCTTAGCAAGGCAGATCAGGGAGGTAAAAGTAATTCAGTCTCACCAGCCACACATCAAGGGCATGGATATGAAGTGTGACCAGCTGGCAGGTGAGCACCAATACTTGTTCCAGTACTTCAGCCCACAGAAGCAGCTTCTTTTCTCTACTCCATCCCATCACTAAGTACACTGACAAAACATCCACGTGGACAAAAACCTGGTATCACAGAAAGTATGTGTTACTCATTTATCTATAGCATGGAAGGTTTTATCCATATAAGGATTAAAACTGGTAAAAAATACAGTCTTCTACGTCACCTTAGCTGCCTTGCAATTAGCAGTTTTCTGGGATTTTCCCACACATGGGTTTTTCGTGCTTTGCAATTTGACACCAACTTATTGAGACAGATTTTCTAAACTTATGCAAACCCTTAAAATATTTTTCCTTCTTGAAGAAATTTAGAATTGAGACATACAGGTCTCATTGGAGCAGGAGAATACTTAATGCTGTGAGATTTTCCAGTAGTAATATCTCCAGAATAAATCCTGACATATATATATCTCCAAACAGAAGATTCACTCAGTCAAGGTCTGTGTGGAAAACATAGACTAACACAGTAATAGCAGCTAGGCATATTTTTGTCAGACTTCTTTAAATGCATACAGTCTCCAGCAGAAAAAAATGGTAGTGGTATAAAAAACCTGAAGAACTATTTTGTTTGAAGGAGAATTACATGTTCTCCTTCCTCCACTCATTTTAGCTTGCCTTGGTAAATGCATAGTTACAATAACAACAATTTCCCAGAGCTATAGACCACATTTTAAAGTAAAACCTAATTCCCATACAGTTTTTTTTTATGGCAGGGTCTTAAATATATCTGGGATATATAAGATACTACGGCTTTTCAAAAAGCAAACATGAAATTTCATATGAACCTAAAGCCTCCACTAACCTCAAGTTGAACAAATAAAATTAATGTATATACAACTAAACTCTGAGTTCATACCATTTGAGTTTGAAGTTCAAACTAGATGCTTTTCTTTGCCGTTCTGCTTTTGTGGTAAGGTTTCATATTGTTTTCCAAGGAATGAGACAGCATTTCAGTGATCTGTGTTCCGCCTTTTAATCACTTTTAAATACAGAGAAGAGCCAGTGGGGCACTGCCTCTGGATTTTCCAATTCCCAAAAAAAACCCCGTTATAGATAGGGCCTAATTTATTATTTAAAAGGAAAACTATACAGCAGTGTATCAGAAGCATACACATAGCAAACAGCAGAATATCTTCAAACACACTGAACACAAAAGTAGGTGTGTCAGAGCTCTGCTTCCAAGTTTAAACCAGCAGAAAAACAAACTTAATTATTTAATTGCTCAATCAGAGTAATTTTTCTCCCAAAAGAGCAGTTAATAGTATTTATGGAGGCCTCTGACAATGCAATTATACTCTGCTCTACACAGCAGCACCAACAGTTACCCTCACACTTTGCCATTCTGTGCACACAAAATAACTGCATGGATATTTTCAGTTTTGTTTGGTTTTTACTCCCTCCACCCCAGACCACGAAAAGGGAACTATGTCCAAAAAAAGCTCTAAGAGGACTTGCCATCTAAACCAATCAAGCATGTATTCTAGCCTGTCAAAGAGCATGCTTATTACTGAATTTACAGCTTATTACGTTATACCCAAATGGAACAAAACTTGCTCATTTGAACATCAAGAATTGGGAAGCAGTATCTTCAGCAACTTCAACAATATACATGCGAGAAATAAACAAGAGAAGAATTACAGGCAATATCCTTTAGCCTAGAAAAAGGTTCATGCTGCAGTTCTATTTCTTGTACTTTTCCCTCACTATCTTATCAACCTCTCATTGTCACGACATCCTTATACATGCACACTAAAGGAGGGACAACACAAATGAATCGTTTAAGTTAAAAAATGTGTTGGCCACATACCTACAGGGCTTATCAGATGTGCTGTACAAATCCATGCCGTAGATTTATTTGTAAGAGAGGAAACTAAAACCCGAATTATACACATTTCAATATAAAAAACTAACTTAACTTGCATCATTTTCTTAATGCAAAGACGAAAATAAACTAAAGGAGTTTATTATTATCTGCAACGCCGCAGAGGGAGAAATCTTCCACAGCCTTAAGAATGTTTAACGCTAAATCATGAACAGAAATTGTATTGAGTCACACAGAGAAATTGCACTAGGCTACCTGTTTGCAGTCAAACAGGAGCAGACTTTACAGCGCAGCTTTAGAGAAGTGCGCATTCACCAGCGCGAACACAGCACTGAACTACGATCCAGGGGCACCCGGGAGACACTTCCCATCAACAACGCCACGAGTCTGGCAGGCGGCCCCGTCCTGCAGGTGCCGGTGGCAATTCCGGGAGCGCTGGGGCGGCCCGGGCCCCCGCCCCGCCGGGCTCTGCGGGCAGCGCCGCGCCACGCGGCCTCACGTACAGAGGCGGCCCGGCCCGGCCGCGGCTCCCGGGGCGGAGGCCGCGCTCTGACGGCACCGGGGGGTGGGGGTGGGGGGGGCNNGGGTGTCTCCCGGGCTCGCTCCCCCGCTTGCTCCACCCGGCCCCCGGCCTCTCGCCCCGCGTTGCCGGGGCTGGCGTTGCCTGTCTTCTGCCGCGGGGCGCTCCCGGCTCCTGCCTCGCCAAGATGGCGCCCGCGCTGGTGCTGAGGAGGAGGCGGCGGCTGCGGGCGCTGGGACGGCGGCGGCGGCCACTTTCGCTCACTGAGAGGAGAGGAGCAG
>VWZV01011296.1:1417063-1481606 GCA_013397155.1 Irena cyanogastra | reverse complement strand
CGCCCCGTCCGCGCCGCCGTGGCCGCCACACGGACCCTACGCCCGCACCGCGGGGCTCGGCCCCGCAGGGACCCCGCGGGGGGCCCTTGCTCATCGATGCGCTCCTGCGGCCGATTGGTAGGGTCTGGCGATGACGGAAATTGCCGAAGGGACTCGGCCAGGCGGCCGGGTGAGCCAGCGAGTCTCGCGCGAGGCGGGGCGGGGTCTCGCGATGCTGGCACGGGGAGGCGGGTGCGTCCCGGAAGTGACGCGCTCTCGCCCTTGAGGCGCCGCGGGGGCGCCTCATGGGCCCGGCCGCGCTCGGGGGCTCGGGAGCCGCTCGCTGTCACTCCCGGGTCCGCGGCAGGCGGAGAGCCGGTGCTGTGCGTGCGTGAGTGCCTGGGTATCGCGGAGGCCGCCCACGGCAGCCAGACAGCTTGTGCCGGCCTGGCAGCCCCCGCAGCTGACGAGAGCGGTGAGGTGCTGGCGGCGCTGGAACCAGGGCGCCGTCAGGGTTAACACATGGGGATATTTGGTGAGGCTACGTGCGTTCTACCGCTTTCGCTTTGTCATGCACTGTGAGTTTCGTTAGAGGAGGACGAAATAGGCCTGAAGGTTAATTGCGAAGATGATTTGCACGGTGTAGCCATCAGCTGTTCAGCACCGCTGCCTCCAGAAACCCATTAACTAGTACACTTAGAGCAAATCCTTACGTGGATGATTAATCCATATCACCTACTGCATAGCTATAAAAGTCTGTATTTCATGACTAAGCTGTGTCACTCCAGCGCTCAGTAGGTACTAGTGTCCTGGTTTTGGCTGGATGGAATTAATTCCTCAGTTGCTGGGACAGTACTGAGTTTTGCATGCAGAATAAAAAACTGATGTTCTGAGTTTTGCTAAATCGTGTTTATCCTAAGTTAAGGACTTTTATTGTGTCTTATCCTCTGCCTCTGAGAAGGAAAAAAATCTTGGGAGGGTGCACGACCAGGATAGCTGACCTGAACTGACCAAGGGATATTCCATAACACAGGACATCATGCCCAGTATAACTGAGGGCAGCTACTTGGAAATGAGGCCAATGTGGATTCAGGAAGGGAATCTGGCACTGGTCAGCGTGGGGTGAGCAATTGTATTGTGCATCATTTGTTTTGCTTTCCCTTTTTATCATTCTTATTATTTACTTTATTACTATATATTACTTTGTTTTCAATTATTAAACCGTTCCTACCTTAAACTATGAGTTTTACTTTTGATTCTCTGCCCCATTCCACTGGGGCAGGGTGGGAGGGAGCAGCTTCATGGTGCTTAGTTGCCAGCTGGGCTTAAACCACCACATACAATTGCCAGGATATAAAAATAAGATCATTGCTACTGCTCCAGTAAAACTTCACTAGAGTTGTCCTTAACTAGTGATGCTGATTGCATCCCTAAGTACAGCCAGGAACTGCGTTGTTTAGGAAGCGTGCATAATTTGGTTACATGTTAGTACCACACTCAGACAAACAGAGCTGGCACTCAGCAGCATCACTGTGGCTGATGGATCATTAAAAAAATAACCTCTTTTTTTCTTCTTTAAGAAAAAAGTAATTTTTAATCTTATGCATCAGTGAGGGATGACTCCATTCCAGTATATTTATTTTCTTTATGCAGCTCCCAAAAGAGAACCAAACGGAAAGCGGTACTTATATTTACCCAAGAAAATTTTGCTACTTGAATCACTATAGTGGCACAGATGCAATTGGACTGAAGTCCCTCTCTGGAAATTCTTACTCCATGATAATGCCATTCCAGTCAGGGACTAAGTCCTTGGAAGAGGCTGAGAAAGCAGCTCAGGGTAGCCTCAGCAATTACTTTGTATCCTGTAGAGACATTCCATACTAGATCCCAGGCTTGATGCCTTCATCTCTCCGCTCCTCTTCCCTCCCTTTTCCCTTACCTGATGTATAACTGTTTTCTGTCTGGTAATACGAATGGATGGACCCAGATGGTTTTGGTTGTGGAAATACAACCTAGGTGCTCTTGATCTGTCTCTGACAGAAGAGCCTGGGTGCTCCACATTGTACCCCACTGATCTGTGATAACCCATGACTGCTTGGAAAAATCCTCCTTCAGTTAAATGACAAAGAGACAACCTTGGCAGTTTTTCTGTCACACTGCTAAGTGAGCAAGTCTGACTTGCCGTTTCAAATGAAGACCTATTTAAATACTGCCAATCTAGTACTTTGTGGGGAGAGGTAAAAAAAACTCAACACCAGAAAACCAACGTTTCCCCTAAAATATTTTCTTAAATGTGCAGATACATAATAAACACAGTCACACCAATTTACATCCAAAGAAAACCAACTCAAACAGGTGTACTCACATGCAGATGTCACATCCCTTCCAAGCTGGTGTCATTATTCCCACCTTTGCAGCCTGATGCCCAGATTGTTCTTGGACTGCAGTCTGGTTAGCATGGTGACCTTTGACCTTTTCTATTCTACATTCATCAGTGTTGACCAATATGTCAGAAACTTGTTCCGTGACTGAGGCACAACCTACGTTAATTTTGTCCTGGGGTAGAGCTCTAGTTTTGCCCTAATACCTTATTTTGCTTGGAGAGGGACTGGCCTATACCTCCTAAACTGCTTTTTACACACACCACACAGCAGAGTGGTTTTACAGCCTTATCCACGTGAGTTGGATGCAGCAGCGCTGGCAAACAACAGTGGTGATGGTGGTCTTGCAACTTCCAGCAGGAAGCTGGTCTAATGAGAATTTTACATAGCTGCAACAGGTAACGAACCAATACAGTTTAATAAACTGGTCTGTTAACAATGCAAGAAAAATAAAAGTTACTCTTCTAATATCAAAAATAGCTCTTGAAAAAAATGGATCTCAAAAATAGACCTAGAGAAGAACAGTCAGACACAGCAGGAATTTCCTCCAAAAGACAAATCATCATTATTTCCGTTCAACAATGGAATGTTGAATTGCCTGTCGTTGTAAAGTCAGGAGCTTTTGTTTGACACCTCTGCAAGGGGAGTAGCCCCTTTTTTCACTTAGATGTCTCCAAACACCCAATCTAAGCTCATCAAATCACCTGTGTCAGAAATTAAATTCATACAGTCTGCTTGAGGTCAGTTTTAGGTCCTCCCACAGATTTTACCAATTTGATTTTCAAGATCTGCTTTGACAAAGTACAACCTTGATTGTTGAAGGATGTGGTTTGAGACCCTGATTTTTTTTTTTTTTTTTTTTTTTTTTTTTTTTTTTTTTTTTTTTTTTTAAAAATTAATACCCCCACCTTTCTTTTTTTTTTTTTTGTGAGAAAGCAATCCCCATCATCTCTAGTTTCTATCCTGTGGATTGTTTCTCTTTATTTAATTCCATGGCTGGTTGGATCAAAAGACCATTCTCATTCATTCTGTAGTCTTCTATTGCTTTCTCCCTTCTCAGTTTCTGCATGTCTGCCAGCTGACACAACTCTTCCGGCAACTCCATGCAAGTGGGCTAATAAGGAAAAAGAAACAGAAAAGAAATCAAATCAATACATATGAAAAAACATACTATAGTTTTGTTAGAACCAGGGATGAACTCCCTCTGTAATTAGCCAATGGAACACAACAATCCTGGTATCACATACAGCACAGCAACTTATCTACTGCAGCTTTACCATGAGCGCACTGGGGATATCAGCTGTGCTGCACATGGGTGTGGTACATGGCTCTGTGGTACCACAGCTCTGCATGTGAACTGGCACCTCTTAAACAAGAGGACTTTGCACTTCTAGGAAAATATTTGCTTTTGTACACCGATGGGTCCCTGGGTGTCTGCTTCTTTGAATTTAAGTCCTAAATATGAGAACACTTCTGCATTTCCAAGTACGTAACAACCATCGATATCAATCCACAAGGAGGGTTAAAAATGTAGCACATGTAGCTCCTTTACTAGCTCTTTTCTAGGGACAGAGATGCAGAGAAACATTTCCTAGGTGTCTGCATCCACAAGAAAAACAATTACTGCTGTCAGACAGTTACACTGAAAATGCAGGAACTACCAAGACTTTCAGAGTGGGAAGTTTGTGTTCACTCCTCCCCCTCAGCAGTGAGGAAGATTATCAGTTCTGAAAGACACGGAAGAGGGAAGCTGAGGGTTTCGATAATGGAGCCCTGAGGATCAGAGGTCACTGCTTTACATCTGGTTTGTTGGTAAAAAGTCAGGGAGTGTCCTCCACTTGCTTAGGAGGGAGCATCCACCATTCAGAAGACTCAACTATCACTTGCAGGTGATGACACAGGAAACCACAAAAAGTGTCAACATAACTTTCCAAAAACATCTGGATCAATGAGACGCCTTTCTTTGTATTTCCTTCCTTTTTATTATTTTTTTCTCTATTTTCTTCTTCATCCTCTTCTGCCAGTACTATATCCACAAGAATGTTGCATTATCTCTTTTGGCTGCTGTGAACCACTGGCAGTACTTTACTGTTGCTTGTAAATCAGACACAGGTACATGCAATGATGCAGAAGTCTGAAATCAAGCACTCCTGAATATGTTGAAGACCACAAGGATGATCTGACCCTAGTAGGAGCTCATTTAGCCAGAAAGTGATTCTGGTATTTTGCCACTCCACATTTGGAGTTTAAATATCTATTGCAAGTAGATTTCAAATAAAGCTTTAATTTGTGTGATCTACCCATAAGATACAGAAACAACAGAAAATTATTAACAGTGAAAATGGTTCATTTTACTACCCATACTAGATTTCTAAAGCAGTTGCTTCAGAAGGCAACTGCTTTAGAATGCAGGAAGTATGACAACCAGAGAAGATATCAAATCAATCTTCAAAATACCATTTGAAATACCCAGGATCACGGTAATTCCTTGGCTAATCTTATGGAATAGATGGATTTACAAAAGGATTGTCTTCAGCAAGCTGAGAACCACTTTAAAAATTCTACAAGTAGCCCAATACAAAGCAGAATTTGTACTCTCTTCCCCTTAACAAACTGTTCTTTTCTCTTGTGTCATGCCTACTTTCGCATGCATTTCACATTGAAAATTCACATGTCAAGCTCATTTTTTCCCATGAACTAGGAACAACCTTTTTTTTTTGGCAGCTTTCCTCTAGAGAGAAAAGATTTTCAAATATGACCTCCTCTTTTATATCTGTGAAGCAACTGTGACCTCTTGTGGTTACCTAATCTACTCCTAAATCCTCAATAATGGGATTTACGGCTCTGAGCCCTTAAGTAATTCCCAAAGGATTCAAGTCTGTGCTTCAGTGCTTTGTGAAACTAGGGCAAAGAAAAATACATTTTTTTCATGAAGATGGAGCTGCATTCTCTTTTCCTAATAAATACTTCAAGACATTTACAACTGCAAAAATGAGGCACTAAAAGGATTAAATCATGTTAGTTCATTCTCTTTCTATGAATGAGGATGTTTGACCACACACTTTTCACCCAAATTTAATACCAACAATATCTGACACAGTCAGTGCAAGCTCTCACAAGATTATGTCATTGAGCAGACAGAAAAAAACACACCAATACCACTGCTTGTTTGGTTTGCACAGACCTGTTCTTTTCAGTAGTGCAGTAAGTCAAGCTCTTTCACCAAAAATCTCATTTCCTCCTCTTTCTGCTTTAAAAATTAACAAGCAATTACAGAAGTCTCCACCATCCGGCCACTCCAAGGTACCTGAGCATACACTACTACTGGTTCTATGTAACCAAGATGAAAAACGTTACTTTATTTGATTTTTCACTTTGTTTTTAAGACAAAAATTGTGAGAATAAATGAGGGTGACCAGGTAACTCAGTCATGCATTTATAGAAATAAAAATCTTTGGTGAACAAATATTACTCAGAAACAGACAGCATATGCAAACCAGCTCAGCAGTACAGTTGATAGATTATGAGAGAAATAGATCAAGATGTTGTGACCAAACACTCTCACCAAAACAAAGCAACTCTGTCAGCTCCAGGTACCAGCACCTTACGCCTGCCTGTCGCTCTTCATATTCTCACACATGTACACAGCCCCTGTTGAGGCCAGTGGTTCTCAGTCTCTGAGGAAAGTGAACAGAAGGTGCACGTGACTGTGTTCATGCCTTAAGAGCTGCGACTCACCATCCACCAGGCAAACATGGGGTGGGTTCTGCTACTGAACTAACAGGAAATGGAGCTAGATACAGACACCAGCACTTCTGCTGCTGCACACAGGAAACAAGGTATGTAGCATAAAGCAGGGTGTACAGCGGCAGAAAAGGAAGCTTCTGTAACTGGGCCCTCCAGAGTTTATCCATTAGAGCCTTAGATCCAATCACTACCCAGAGAAATAATCAAAGACATGCCTACCTTTGTGCTCACAAGGGGATCTCCAGACCCAGTCCAATATGCCAGGTAACAAGCTGTTAGGTCAGTTAAGGTCAACATCAAGTTATCCATTAGAGATGAGTGCAGCAGCAGAAGGTACATAGCTTTCAGAACACATGCTTTAAGCAGAGAAGCTAGGAAGGGTCTCAAGGACCATCTATCAGATTCTCGTGCGTATCTCAGTGCAGATGAAACCAGTTATTGTTGTGGTTTAATCCCAGCCACAAATTAAATACCATGCAGATGTAAGGTCACTCCCCTCAACCCCCATCATGCTAGGGAGGAGAACTAGAAAGAAAAGGTAAATCTTGTGGGTTGAGATAAGAATAGTTTATTAATTGAAACAAAAAAAAGCTAATAATAATGATAAGTGGAGGGAGAGAGAGAAACAAAAATCAAGAGAAAAAGTGATGCACAGTGTGCCATCATTGAGCAGCAATCAGCTCCCTTCCAGGTAGCTCGTCTGGTTTAAATCCTGGCATGATGTTCTGCAGTATGGAATATCCCTTTGGCCAGTTTGGATCACCTGTCCTGGCCATACTCCCACCTTTTTCTGCAGCTCCTCATGGCAGAGCACAGAAAATCAAAAAGTCCTCAGCTTAGGGTAAGCACTACTGAGCTACAACCAAATTATCAGTTTGTTGTCAGCACTATTCTCATACTGAGTTCAAAAACCACAGCACTGTACCAGTTACTAAGAAGAAAACGTACTCTGTCCCAAGACAGTTATTTAAGTTGAAAAAAATTGAAGAAAGCTTTTCATCATAGACTTCTGCAGTTTACAACATATTTCCTGATGTTGATTTTCACTTTCAGTGCAACTGAATGTTTTCAGTATCTAAGGCCATCTGTGTTGGTTAGAGAAGCAGAAATTTGGAAAGAGGGATTGCTTCCTAAAAAAAACCAAACCAAACAAACCAGCAAAAAAAACCAAACAACAAAAACATGAACCAAAAACCAACACACATCTACTCCAGCATTTAATGCTAGATTCTCTCTCATTTATCTCTGAAACTAGGTTGGATTCCTAGGAGCTGAGATAAAGGACCTGAAGGCAAAAAAACCCACCTCCCATGAAGGGAGACAGAGATATTAACATCATCAGCAATCATAACTGAAAACCAGAAGAATATGCAAATAAGCTCCAGTTAAACAGCATGACTATGATACCCTGGGCAAAACTGCACTGTGGAATGGTTTACACTGTTATACTTATTGCATGCACATTACATGGTCATTTTCCACTTTTAGGCTTCAGGGCAATAAGATGATTTGGTCTGGTACTAAGGAAGGCATGTTGTCATTTGGCTTAGGTTTGCTGTACAGAATTCTCAAAACAGAAATTTTGAGAGACACTATTGGAATTCTAAAACTTACATAAAAATAAAGCTGTGTTCGAATTAGAGGTTTCACTGAGTAGCTTTTATAGCAATATCAAATAACATTTAATCCAGGCTTTTGGAGAAGATTTTTAGTCTATGAACAGGCAGCATAAAAACAAACCAGCAGTTAAAAGACTGAGGAAGTTAAAAGACCAGAATGAAGGGATAAAAAACGCTCTTGTAGGAAAGAGATTGTTCCTATTCGGTAAAAAATCCTGCCTATATAGTGAAGTCTCATTAAGTATCTAATATCCTTATTTAATAGCTTCTTTGGAAGCCTTCTCACCCCACCTCAACCCCTCCCCAGCAGAAAAAAGCAAGGTCATGTGATTAAAAATCCTAGAAAAATTATAGAATCATAGAATCATTTAGCTTGGAAAAAACCCCAAAGATCATCAAGTCCAATTGTTAAGCCATCACTGACAAGTCCACACTCAACCACATCCCTAAGTGCCACATCCACACATCTTTAGGGATGGTGACTACACCACTTTCCCAGACAGCCTGTTCCAATGCCTGACCACCCTTTCAGTGAAGAAGCTTTTCCTCATATCCAATCTAAACCTCCCCTGGCACAACCTGAGGCCATTTCCTCTTGTCCTGTTGCTTATCAGAGGAAAGAGACCAATCCCCACCTCACTACAACCTCCCTTCAGGTACTTGTAGAGAGCAATAAAGTCCCCTCTGAGCTTCCTTTTCTTCACACTGAACAACCCCAGCTCCCTCAGCTGCTCCTCATAGGACTTGTGCTCCAGACCCTTCACCAGCTCCATTGCCTTTCTCTGGACATGCTGCAGCACCTCAATGTTCTTCTTGTAGCGAGGGGCCCAAAACTGAATGCAAGGTTTGAGGCATGACATCACCAGTGCTGAATACAGGGGAACAATCAATGCCCTGGTCCTCCTGGTCACATTCTTTCTGCATTTTAGTAAGGCTTTTGATACTGTCCCTCAGAGCATCCTTCTGGACAAGTTGCTCAACTGTGGGACAAGCAGGTTCATGGTGTTCTGGGTGAAAAACTGGCTGAAGGACAGAGCTCAAAGAGTTCTAGTGAATGGAGCTACATCTATCTAGCTGGCACCTGGCACCAGTTGAGGGATACCATTGCTATTCCTCGTGGTTCAATTCCAGAGCCTATTTTATTCAGTATATTTATCAACAATCTGGATGCAGGAATTGAATGCACCATTAGGAAGTTTGCTGATGGTACCAAACTGGGAGGTGTTGCTGACTCTTGAGGGACAAGAGGCCTTGGAGAGGGGTCTACATAGACAGGAGCATTGGGCTACAATTAATGGGATGGAATTTTCCAAGTTGAAATGCCAGATTCTGCATCTAGGGTGGAATAATATTGGACACAAGTATATATTGGGAGAGCAGCTGGAAAGCAGCTCTGCAGACAGGGATCTGATTGCCAGCAGGCTCAGTGGGAGTCAGCAGTGTGCCCTGGCATCTTGGGATGTATCAAACACAGCATCACCAGCTGGTCAGTTAGATGAAGGTGCTGAGCTCTTCTCACTGGTATCCAGTGACAGGACACGTGGCAATGGTTCAAAGCTGCACTAGGGAAGGTTTAGTCTAGATATTAGGAAGCATTTTTTGACTGAGAGGGTGGTCAAACACTGGAACAAAGTTCCTAGAGAGGAGGTCGATGCCCCAAGCCTGACAGTATTTAAGAGGCCAAAAAAATTTGGACAATGTCCTTAATACCAGGCTTTAACTTGGCCATGAACTGGTCAGGCAGTTGGATTACAAGCTCGTTGTAGGTCCCTTCCATATGAAATAGTCTATTTTATCAAGCTTGTGTTCCCCAAATCGTAAAAGTTCTTAACCCATCAAGTTTTCCCTTGCTTGTTCCCATCAGAAAGATTAACAAAACCAAGAAAAACAGAGAATGATAATTTGGCTGCTGAACTGCACAAGAATTATTTCATTCAAATAGGGCTGTCAATTAAAGTTCCCCTTTTCCCCATTTGACTCAGGACTCATTTTAAGCAATTTGCTCTGTTGAAACTAGGTTTCAGAATTAGTCAAAAATATTAAGATATCCAGAACATTTTCCCACTCAAGTTATATATAGCCTGTATTGTACAATCTTTGTGGTTCTTCAAAACCTGAATTTCAAATGAGCTATTACGAAATACCAGCATTAGCACTGATGCCAACTAATGCTTGCACCTGTCTCTCAAGGCAGTGTTACAAAATCTCCTTAACTATAGAAATTTAATCACTGCTTAATGCCTTGCTCTTAAAAAAGAACCTCATAGAAACATCTCAAGATGGGCAAAGAACAGCTCACAACTGAGTCTTCAGAAGGAGCCTCATTGAGTCACGCACTGAAGTCACCTGCTGTCTGCACTTCATGATGGCATCCCACTGGAAGGTGTCTTCACCTGTAATGTGCAGATACAGTGCAGAAGGAAGCCACGAGTTGTCACTGAAAGCTGCAGAACAGTTGCAGAGTGTCAGCAACCTGTGATGGAAGGGATCAATATGCCATGACCAATGTCCATTAATCCAAGGGAAAAAATATGGAGGTTTTACAGTGGGGTTGCATATTAGAAGTAAAGTATGCTACAAGCAAATTAATCACCATTCTGACTGCATGCAGTTGCAGAACTAGCAATCTGACTCCTTAAAGCTGTTATGTAAAAGGGTAGGTTAGGTTTTAAGAATGACTTATTTAACTTTTATGTTGTATTTGTCTATGGCTCCTTCTAGCCCAGTACTCTTAGTATCAGAAGAGAGTAAACATACAGTGATACTTTTCCAGGATACTTACAGTTTTACCTTTTATCCAAAACCTAAAATAATGATGCAAGATAAGAAAAACATGGTGAAAGAATAGGTAAGTTGTCATAAACCTTTTGCCTATAAATTGATTTTGCCAGTATGACTCATCTTTGACAACATAGAGCCAGAAAGAAAGCAGGCAACAGCCTCCAGCAGCAATTGCATGGCATGGTGTTTGCTTGTTTCTATTCCTGGTTTCATCCTTTTTACCTCTTTGCATTGATCTGTGGAATCAGATAGCAGCAATGAGTTCTTCACTTGTACATTTTATGGTTAAACCTTAACTCATAGACTCATGCACTTCTGTCTTATGGGAAGTCTCTCTCAAGCTGTCATATCTTCTGTATTTTTTTCAGCACCCACCTTTAGGAAGAATTGCAGTATTTATTTTGGTAGTATACAGATATGCAACGCACATTTTACAAAGGCAAGAGTTTCAGAGTGTGAGGATGCCCAGAAAGCAAGTTTAGGGATGTAAGCACTATCAACAGCCAGCTGCCTGCTCACTATACAGCTCTTTAGGCTGCTAGAGCCCAATGGGTATAAAACCTCTGCCCCCAAGGAAGTCAAATGTAAAATAGAAGTATCAAACTTCCACAAACTTCATTAAGAGTTACTTCAACAGGTGATTTTTTAAGTATGACAAGAACATCAGTGGGGAAGACAGTGAACATCAGAACACTGCTACACTCTAAATGGTGTATTAATTATATTAGTTTACTTATTGTAAGGAATAAACTGTTGCAGCCACTTGCTAGAACCAGGCATAATATTTTTCAAATTATGCAGGCAGGATTCCATGTAAACCAGAGTTCTTAATTCCATTGCTGCATTTTTATGCAGAGTCTCACTTTGTCCACCCAGCCGGTTCCATTTTAACAACACTGAGAAGCTGTGTCTAGGAAGTGCTTCCCAAAAAGCATCTGTGAGAATTTGCTCCCAGTGAGCAAATTTGTGAGAAGTACCTTCCAGTCATTCTTCCAGCAGTAAAGAGTAGAAGACAAGACAGATTAATTCCACAATATCAGGTACACTACAGGGTACCCAAAATCAGACCACATCAGTTGCTTACTTCCATTAGAAGTAGGATTCAGGCCAAGGAATCAGAGTAATTGAATCTCCAAGCCTAGAGAACTATCAGTGCAAGGAAAGTAGGTACGGCAGCTCATACCAAGACAACAGAACAATGAGTGCAATTCTGTGTACCTTGGATCCTAGTGTGGGTACTTCTGGTTAATTATTTCCACTGTTTCTGTTACATATTCTAGCCAGTACCTTTGGGAGTGCTGGTGGGAATTTTCAGCTCTATCTTTTTCATACAGTCAAGACTTAGCACTGACTGATATTTGATCTGTAATGAAATATCATAATTTTAAGGGCAAAAGGCCAGACTAAGATTAGAAAGTAACTGAGAGAAACCCATGCCATAAAAAGCTTACTACATAGCCCAGGTTAGGGCTTTGAGGAGTTACTACAGGCAATCATATCTATGACATGAAAAGCTAGTATATATGCAAGCAAAAGTCATACATAACTATGTATAACATATCCATGCCCATTATGAAGGATCATAGCCATTGTGTTACTTTCTTCTCTTCAAAAGGCTCTTAATTCTCCTGTTAGTCACATATTAACCACCACACCATCAGGGCCAGCACCAGCAAAATCAGATTTTTGTGATAACTTGACCTGTTCCCTCATTTTCACCTCTGCTTTTACCAGCAGATGCTTTCCAGTGCTGGACGCCTGTATTTGAATCTGTTTCCACACTTGTGCAGGGGGCAGAAAGTACAAAGAACATAATGCACTAGCTGACCTGCCTCCTGTTTAAGTCACAGTAGCCTCAGGCTGTTTCAAGTTTGATCAAGAACAACTAATACATCTTTAAAAATAAAACACATTAAACCTGCTTCTATTATTGGGTAGTAACTACCTTTTAAAATGGTTCTACACAAGATTTTAACTATCAGCCTTGTCTGCAGTTTTTTTTCTAGCTAGAACAAAGCCACAACATTTACACGGTTCAACAACTGTCACATTCTAGTAATGTTGACCTTCTCTGAGAGAATGCCCTGAAGTTTCTCTTGGTTAAATTTTTGTTCCCAACTAGAATACCTTTGAAGGGTACCTGCGTATCCAAGACACTGAAGGACACTGTACTGGTGAAAGAGACAGTCTGAGACACAGCGGCAGCCGTGCATGACTTGAAGCATGAACTGTCTGATTTAAACATCTACAGTCTAGAGCATGACCCCAACTCTGTTATTTGACAAAATAAGCTGGCTGTTTAAAAGTGAACTGCAGCACTATTTTTCGTCATTATGATGCACAATGAAACAAAAAGGTTTCAGCTTTAAATATTACATGCACTAAAAACAGAGTGCACCCTGATTTCCAGGCTTGGCTAGGGAAGGGAAAAGATTGCTGCAAAGACAAAACTAACAAACAGATCACATCAACCCTTGCTCACTTTTATTTTACTCCTGTACTTTGTTATTTGAATTGTTAAATATAAAAGTGAATGGACAGTGAAATAGCTGAGACACTTAGCATCTCAGTTGTGGAGAATATACAAACACGAGGCTATTGTAAAATAACAAAAGTACATATTCTATATAAAAGGAGATGTGAATGTCCAGTCCCTGGAATTGTTCAAAGCTGGGCTGGGTAGGCCTCTGAGCAATCTGGTCTAATGCAAGATGTCTCTAGAACTAGATAATCTTTAAGGTCCCTTCCAACCCAAACCATTCTATGATTCTATTTTCTCTCCCACTACCCAGGTAAATGCAACTACCTGTTCTTTAGCCTATACAGGCCTTGCACTCTTGCCACCATTCTCTGAGAACAGAACAAGCTGATTTTGGATCTGTGCCTGTATAAGTATACACCTGCATATGTGTCAGAGCAGGAGCCACACAATCAGACCGGTGCCTGACAGCCAGCACAAATCCAAAGAGCAACAGTCTTACTGAGCTTTGAGCTATCTGTCATGCCATGTACATTTCAGGAACATATATAAGATTAAAATAGTCACCAATGGGAATGCTCACTGGCTGAAGCACTTTGATTTCTCCAAAAGATCAGCTGTGCTGCTCAGTCACTTTTAAACAGTTGGTAGGAGCTACAGGATAAACATTTTGAAAAGCAGGCCAGTTTCCTTCCGATGTCTGCCGATAACAAGCTCTGTACCTACCTTTCTGTTACCATTGTTCTCTCAGAATACATCCTGTTCTGATACAGACAAACCAAGAGATAACAATCTCTGGGAAAAATGTTATCTGACAAAGACTAAGTACATTGCTTGGCTAATATCCACATTACCTCAGAGAGATTATTTTGAGCTACCTGAGGCCCTGAGATGGCTCTCTGAGGAAACACAGGGAGAACTCCAAGGGCCACAATCTGCTTGGTTCTGTGTCTGCTTGTTTGTTCACTTCAACACCTTAAAATGCACCTGAGCAGGCAAGACAACCAAACCTAACACAGAAGTCAAAACATTATTAAAATGTCCACACTGGTGCAATGTGAAAGAGAAATATTTCATGCAATACTCTCTGCCTCTGTTCAGAAAATGAGCTGCTGCATATGAAGCAACTCCTTAATTCGGTGTGCATGGTACTTACAGAAGATCCTAAAGCTATGCAACAATAAGCTGATTTTCCACAAAAAAGCCCATATCTCAGATAAAATTTCACATTTATCCTGAAAATATAAGGTGAAAGAAGAACTGAACAGATGTTCACTGCAAAGATCAGCAACAGTTTTAAGGTAAACTGGAGTTCAAGGTACAGAGAATGAAGTACCTGACTGAAGCCCAAGAACCACACAAATTAAATATCTGTAAGTCTTTACCCTGAATCAATAATATTGGATCCATTAGTTAGATAGTGTAATTGGAGGGCAATTATACCAAGCTCACCAATCTGATAAAAACAGTTGCATCACTGAAACTTTACTACAGTCAAATAGAAGTTACTAAAATAATAAAAAAATGTAACATCACAGGACTATAAGAAGAAATACAATATTTGAATAAACTATTCAAATGTAGTCTTGTGAGAAGACTTTAAGCAAAACCATCTCGGAGCATGGGTCTGCAGGAGTTTGAAATATATTTTTACTAGCCTTCTGATGGCACACTTAGAAATGTTTTAAGAGCATCTATATAACTCTAACTTCTCTGTGCAATTGTTCTGGAACTGTTCCACCACAGGTGAAATGCCCATAGGAAATTCTCCCTGAAACCACAAGCTGACAAGGAAACAAACCAAGGAAATTCTTCTACCTAGGAACACTACTGGGAAACAAGAAACAAAACCAAAACCAACGAACCAACCAAAAACAAAACAAACAAACAAATAAAAATAGAAAGGAGAGAGAAAAATGTGAGAGAGAAGAATTGTAAACAATACCTTGGAGGAACCTTTTAGCTTGGAAAAAGTGTTATACGCACCATCTTGTTCACTTTTTCAGAGCTGAGGAAAACAAACTTGGCACAACTGAGTTTGAAAATCAGAATTATAGTCAACGTCAGTTGTGGTTCCCCCAGCAAGTACATCTTATCCCTTCTTCTCCTGTGAAAGGAAGGAAGCATTTCAACATACTCAAAAAGAACTGCTGTTCCCTTCCCTGAATCTGGTTAATTCAATGACAGAAACTATTTATATTCTAGTGCTGAAAAGCAATGTTTGGACACTTGTTAAAGACTAGTTTAGTCTAATGACTTCCTGTCAGAAACAAAGTCAGTATTGAACTACAACTAATTAATTTACAGACTATTACATATAGAATAAAGCAAGTACATAAAAAAGGCAGAATGAAGTAAGTTAATCACTTGGTAAGTCCAGTAGATGCCTTCTAGCTAGTTGCTCCTCAGCACATTGCTCCTATCCCCGAAGCAAAGCAGATGCCACTAGAAATGCACAGGACCTTTATACATTAGAAATGTTTTTCTTAAATACTCCCATATTTATGCCATTAGTGAAGGAGACTCAGATAAACAGATCATTTAATAGAGATGCTTTTGTCTGTGTGAATAAAAGTAAGACCAAGTTAACATGAACTTTAAGCATTTTAACTTCCCAGCGCAGTCCATAAGGGAAAGTCTTGCACATGTACAATATACACAATGAACTTGCCTTCAGGATGTAAACAGGGGGCACTCTTATCTCAACCAATTACCTTTGAAGTAGTTACTTTCATTAGCACTCTCACTGGACATTACCCATTGTTATTTAACCAGTAAGCTCTAATGCAATACAGTCCCAAGACCTTCCCAATGTGAGCTGTTATTATTATTATTTCACTTACAGATAATTGGGGAACAAAAGCTGTGCAATTTATACACCATTCTAATTCCTACTGATTTTAGGAGAAAAAATGAAACTGAGTAATTCAGATATGACCCAAAAAGGATTTAAAATGCTGAACTATAGTTGGACATGACCCCCCTGCCCCAAAATGCAGTAAGCAAAGCCTCACCATTGACTATTCCATGACCAAAAATTATCCTTAATCCTGGAGTGCTTTTGCCAGTTTGCAAGTTCTTCACTGACATGAAGGAGGGAAAAAGATACAGACATACATCAGATTCCACTCTTTGGGGTAAAAGCTTATCATTACCACTGACCTGCAGGAAAGCAACTCTGCAGAGAAAGACCTGGGGGTCCTGGTGGACAACAAGCTGTCCACGAGCCAGCAGTGCCCTTGTGGCCAAGAAGGTCAGTGGTGTTCTATGCACTAGGAAGAGCACTGCCAGCAGATCGAGGGGGTTGATTCTGCTCCTCTACTCAGCCCTGGTGAGATTGCATCAGAAGTGGCGTGTTCAGCTCTTGGTTCCTCAGTACAAGAGAGAGGTGGAACTCCTGGAGCAACCAGTGGAGTGCAATGAGGGTGAATGGTCAACTGGAGCTTCTCTCTTATGAGGAATGGCTGAGGGAGCTGAGCCTGTTCAGCCTTGAGAAGAGATGATTGAGTGTGGATTTCTNGCGGCGGGCGGGGCCGCGGCAGTCGGTGCGCGCTCGCCTTCCGCCTCAGAGCAGCGGGGCGGCCGCGGTCGGGCCTGTGCCGGGGGTGGCTGTGGCACCGCCGTCGCTGCTGTTCGGCTGCGTAACTCTTCCCCGGCCCCTCTCTTCTCTTCCCCTCGGGCCCAGCGGCGGCGATGGGTTCTCGGGCGTCCACTCTGCTGCGGGACGAGGAGATCGAGGAGATCAAGAAGGAGACGGGCTGTGAGTGCGGGGGCCTGAGTGCGGNCTCAGCCCTGGTGAGATTGCATCAGAAGTGGCGTGTTCAGCTCTTGGTTCCTCAGTACAAGAGAGAGGTGGAACTCCTGGAGCAACCAGTGGAGTGCAATGAGGGTGAATGGTCAACTGGAGCTTCTCTCTTATGAGGAATGGCTGAGGGAGCTGAGCCTGTTCAGCCTTGAGAAGAGATGATTGAGTGTGGATTTCTTCAATGTCTATCAGTATCTGAAGGGAAGGTGTCAGAGGATGGAGCCAGGCTCTCCTCGGTGGTACTACGCAACAGGACAAGAGGCAATGGGCAGAAATGGATGCACAGAAGTTCCATATGAACATGAGGAAAAACTTCTTTATTGTGTGGGTGACCAAGCATGGGAACAGGTTGCCCAGACAGGTTGTGGAGTCTCCCTCACTGGAGATACTCAAGAATCACCTGGATGGGATCCTGCGCCATGTGCTGCTTGAGCAGGGAGCTTGGACCAGCGGACCCACTGCGGTCCCTTCCGACCCCACCCGTTCTGTGATTCTGCAATTTGCAAAACAAAGCAGGACCGTAGGACCGGGCGCCGCTATCAACTCGGGAAAGAAACAACAACATAGCTACTTTAGCTGCCGCTCTCTGGCTGCGCCCAGGACCTGTCCACACGCGTGCGCGCGGGGCCCGTGGGCGGCCGCCGGGAGCGTGAGGGGCGGNGCCGGAGCGGGGCCGCCCGCAGTCCCTCGGGCCGGGGAGGCCCGGCCCGGCGCGGCCGCGGCGTTCGCGTCGGGGCAGTGCCCGGTCCCAGCACCCGCAGCCCCCGGGGCCGGACATGTCTGGCAGGCCCGCGGAAAGCTGGGAAGCGCCTCTCGGTTCCCTCCCACCGCTACCGGTAGCAGCAGCGCGATCCCAGTGGGATAGAAGGGAAGCAGTGCTCTTGGTGTGTGCAGTATTGTATTCGGTAAGAGGTAACTCCTTGGGTTTTGAAGAGTTATCTGTCTCGATGTCTGGTGCTGGAGTTTCTCTCAGTTTTTAAGCCAGTGAAACTGTCATTGGATAGTAATTTTTTCCCCCAAGTGTTATTTGTTTCATGGGCTAGTGCTAAAGTTGCCGTAAGGGTATTCGGAATGAATGCTGAGTGGCATTTAAACCGTAAAGGAAGTAATGCAACTCGCGAGAGATAAGTGTTACTAACTAAAAAGAAGTGAACATTCCTGTACTAGTCAGCAACTGGGAGAGCATTATTTAAGCTGGACTCTAATATGTAGATACTTTACCCTACAGTATTTGATCGAGTTGTTCTGCATAAACATAATGTACCTTAGAAAAGGTGAAACTCCAGTGTTGTTAATTTGCCTGATAGAATGATTGCCTGAGAATTCTAGCAAATACTAAATGATAATGAATGGAGGATGCCCTCCTAACTAGCTGGGGAGCAGAGGTCATAACATCATAGGTATCACTTTGCTGTTTGTGTCCCCAAGAAACTTCTCAGGTTAATGTGCTGTGCCCAGCTGACAATTTTTCTTCTGAATATACTTTCTGATCTGTTCTTGCTACTTGAAAATGCTTTCTTCAGTTTTCTTTCCAACATAAATGGTATCATATATTCTTCTTAAGTGTTAGTGTATTTGTGTCAGGAAAATGAGTGGCTACAGAAAAGGAGTAGAAGAAGATTAAGATGGCACTGGTGCTAGTGTGGTGGCAGGCTGAGTGAGTTATGATTTCCATGATCCTTTTTCCATCTGTCATGAAAATGTTCTACGGGAAGGCTATGATAAACAAGTAGGAATGTCAAAGTCTGCTTATCCAGCAATAACTTTCTGTGGCTTTTTTCTGTTTAATCACAAAGATCATGGAGTAAAGGTAGCCTCCTCTCATTTGTAAAGATGCTTCAAAAACCAAACTCCAAATCTGGAATATTTTTCCAGAAGGTTTTACATTTTTCCTCACGCTGCTGCTTGATTTATTGTCTGTGGTGTTTTATTCCTAAAAGTTTACTTATGTGATAGTTAAATAAATACCATTAAGATGGCTATAAAGGCATCATAAGCAATAAATCCACTTGACTCTAGTTAGCCTCTAAATGCTTTTCTTGTATCATCAGAGGGTGATCAAAGTTGTGACTGGTGGGTTTCAGCTTTGTGACCTGAGGTCCGTTCATTGTCCCATGTTTTTATCTAGTACATTTTATAAGTAACACCACTTCGTTAATCAGCCGTTGCTAATCTCTGACTCATGCTTGCTTGTAAGTCATCACACTGTATCTCATTGACTTTATCAATCATTTTCTTCTTCTCCCCAGTCTGTAACTGCAGTTTAGGAATGTGATTTTTCTCTGCTTTTTATACTTCTCTAGGTAGATGGAAAATTCCACCAAGCTGTTAGTACTGTTACACACTTCATATAGGTGAAAATATTTATACAAGGTGGGGAAAAAAACCCAAACACTGGTTATCTGGATCAAAGTTTACAGCCAGAATGCTAAGGTAGTGTTACTGAATAGACTGCAGTGGTCTGTTGGAAACTTGATGCTGATGGTACTTTAGCTACTGAAGAGTTCGAGAAAGGGACTTTGTAGACATGAAAAAATCTGGCAGCATTACAAGTCCATCTTGAACTGGTGGTCTGATAAGTGCTCCCAAGGATTCTTTTTTGGCCTCTTTACTGTGAAAAGTGTTTTCTGCAGGCCATCTGGGGTAGGTGTGAAGCACTGAGTAGAATACTTAACCAATTTGATTGAGTTCGACTGTGGAATTATATAACTTCTGCTCAATTTCATGTAGCGCAAAACTGAATAGCTAATGATACTGACATGAGTGAGAAACTGTATGATAATGTTCTTTAGCAGAACAGATGAAGAACATGTCTTTTAGGGCACTAGAAGCATAGTCTTCCAAAAGCTATGCAATGACACAATCTTTTGAATGAAATTTGCTTGGATTAATTTTTTTTTTCGTGTGGTAGTGAAAAGCACTTTGTAGCATAAGTTCAGAGACAGGTGCAAAGCCTGGAGTTGACAGTCCTAAATCTCACATGATGTTGTCTGGAAATTGTTTGCTTTGCATATAAACATTTTGAAATTTGAGCATGGAAACACCTTGAAGTCATCCTAATTGCTTTGATATTTCAGTAACAACTATTAAAAAAAAAGATGAGAGGCCAAAGATGTTGCTTGTCTGCATTCTGTTGCAAGCTTTTGGAAAGCTGCTGGAATGTAACAGTATTCAAACTATTTGGTGCACACCCTTTGTTTCCATGCTTCGAAGCACTGTACCTAAAGGTTAATAATAAATTAATGCTCATACCTAAATTTAGGAGAAAAAAAATGTTTGCATGGTAGCAGATATTAGATTTTTCTGATGGATATTTGTATATTTTTCTAAGTATATAAATATGTTTTTATGAGTTTATGCTGCTGTTGTAGACAAGAGTGTCTAATTGTTAAAAACTTTACAGTGATTTAACATAAGTAAAATAGAGAGCAACTCCTAATTTAGAGGTCTTGACCCTAAATTTTTTGGGAGAATCTTAGTGGGGTAACAGTAGATAAAGCACCATAGATAAAATAGTGTTTCAGCTAGTTTTAAGCCTTAACCTTAAATTTTCAAGAAGCAATTATAAATTGCAGATCTTAATTCTCCTAGATATTCAGGAGAATCTTTATCTTTGCTTAGAAATGCACTGACAAATGTCCAGTGACACAGCTTTTGTGAGGGATGAGAGCCAAAAGGAAATTATGACAGAACACAGTGGTGAACCTGAATCATCCTCCTTTTTCACAGAGCTATGATGTGCTTTTTGTCTAGTATGACGTTAATGAAAATATCACTTCTCCTGTCAACAGCTGCGTACTATTTCTCACATACTAGCTGTTTCAGAGATGTTCCAAAAATGTAGATGCTGACATCAGTTTAGGAATGGTAGCTGAGTAGAATTCTCATCACCTTCTTTGTTTACAGGGAGGAGTGGGAGTATGGGGCTTCTAATAGGAGATATAACTCCAGCCTTCTTTTTTTCACCATCAGTTGTTGTTATGGTATCTAAAACATTAAATCAGAAATGCAGAAGATTAAAGTCTTTAGAGTACTGGTACTTGTTTTTGCTGTGTGTTGCTTACCTTGAAATTGAGCAAGCTGCCCAGTCTGATTGTAGAGAAGTTGCCTTAGGTGAAACTGAGCAAATTGCCCAATCCTATGCAAAGAATGAAAGTTGTTGAGGAGACAAGAAGGCTGGGAGGAATGTGTGTGTGAAAACCCGTTTGCTGGCAGGTCATACTAAAGCAGAGAACTGTTGAACCTAAACAAATGGCCTCAAGGAAGAAAGAACAAACCTGAAAAAAAGAATTTGCCTCCCTTGTCATAGGTCAAACAACTACTGTGCAACTTCTTCCCAAATAAGTTTGAGCAAGTAAGAGAAGCATTGTGCATGTCCTGGTGAAGGCTTTTTAAACTACTAAGTCTGAAAAGGACATTAAGTCCTAGTTTAACATTGTAGACAATCACACCTTTACTGAGTAAACATTAACATGCAATTCAGTCGTATTTCATGTATTAATTAACTTCATCAGAAGAGACTGAAAAGCCAAGATCTCCTGTAGGGCCTTGTGGTTTAACCTCAGCTGAGAGCTAAGTAACACACAGATGCTTGCTTACTCCCTGTCAAGGTAGGGGAAGAAGCTGGGGGAGAGGGGAGGTAAACCCATGGATTGAGATAAGAGCAGTTTAATAATTGAAGTAAAGTAAAATATAATAATAATAATAAAATTTTACTGATAACAATGATAATAGTGATTGTAATGAAAAGGGGATAGAAAGAGAAATAAAACCCAAAAAAGACAAGTGAAGCGCAGTACAACTGCTCACCCCCTCATGCTGACCAATGCCCAGCCTGTCCCCAAACCATGATTGGCCCCTCCTGGCCAATTCCCTCAGTACACACCAGACATGATGTTCTGAGGTACAGAAGATCCCTTTGGCCAGTTCAGATCAGCTGTTCTGGCTGTGCTCCCTCTCAGCTTTTTATGCACCTCCTCACTGGCAGAGCCTGGGAAGCTGAGAAGCCCTTGGCTTAGGGTAAGCACTACTTAGCAACAACCAAAACAACAGTGTGTTGTCATCGTTATTCTCCTATGAAACCTAAAAACCACAGCACTGTACCAGTTACTAAGAAGAAAATGAACTCTGTCCTAGCTGAAACGAGGACAAGCATTCTTTCAGTGTTAAAGGAATTGCTATTCTGTATAGGTTTATCTCACTCACATCACAGACTAAAGATCTAGTTGTCTAATATCTTGGGTTGTCTAGTACCTTGGTAATGTTGACACAGTTATGCTGAACTTGATATTGCCTTTGTAATTTGTGTTTCAAACTGCAGATTTAAAGTCTGCAATCACTTTCTGCTTGCTTTGTATCCCAACTCTTAAAATTTCTTTAGCAATAGACTTTTTAATTTTTAATTCCATGTCCTAAAAGCCTGGAAATTAATTTTGTGAGCAATTGGCTCCTGGGTTGGCTGCAGAGGGTTACAGTGAATGGGGTAGCATCAGGCTGATGACCAGTCACTAGTAGGGTTCTGCAGGGCTCCGTTTCAGGGCTGTTTCTTGTTAACATTTTTGTAAACAACTTGAACACAGGACTCGAAGGCATGCTAGGTAAGTTTGCCGATGTCACTAAATTGGGAGGAGCTGTTGACTCACTCGAAGGCAGAGAGATTTAACAGAGGGCCAGGCACCAAAGTATTGCTGGTTTAATGCAGGATCTAAAAAATACTATTAAATTTAATAATAAATCTATCTTTAGCTCCAAGTTCTGGAACAAAGCCTTCCTCATCTCTGCTCTCTGGTCACCAGTGATAGGACCTGAGCGAAAAAAGCATGAAGCTGTGACAGGAAAGGTTTAGGTTGGATATTCGGACAAGGTTCTTAACCCAGAGAGTGAATGGGCACTGGAACAGGCTCCCCAGGGAAGTGGACACAGCACTAGCCTGACAGAGTTCACGAAATGTTTGGACAAAGCTCTCAGGCACATGGTGTGATTCTTGGGGATGATGCTGTGCAGGGTCAGGAGCTGGACTCCAGTGATCTTTCTGGGTCCCATCCAAGTCAGGTTATTCTCTTATTCTATGAACCTCAAAATGTTCAGATTTCAGCAGTCCTGTAAAGGAAGAAAAGTAAAGTAAAAATTAAAGCCTCTCTGACCATTTTCCAAATGCAGAGAAACTGACTTGACTTTCTGTCTTTAGGTGGAAAAAAGACAATGGGAGTAGAGACAAGCAAAAGAGAAAGTGAGGTAATACAGCAGGGTTGTTTAGTGTCATGAGTGATATAGAGGTCATCAGTGTAGACTGTGTCCAGATTATTTCTAGCCATAAAGGAATTAAAGGAAATAAAGTGGAGCTGTGAATCAAATATTTTTTTTCTTTTTAATTGACATTTACTGAGTCAGGTAACCAAAAATTGTTAAAGATAAAAAATAGAAAAGGGTAGAAGACAGAGTTAGACAGATTTTTTAAGAATGAGCTGATTTGTAGTTTCTTGAATATTGAGCTGTGATCTATAGCTCACAAAGTCCCTGAGCGCTCCTTGTTGTGTGCTTTCAATGTAACTGGTTCTATGTGGACTCTTTTGAATACAGCTTCTGGCAACAGCACAGTTCAGTGTAATGAGGTCCTCTCCTATGAGGAATCATTGACATGCTAATTTGTCATCTTCTTTTTTTTTTTTCCCTCAGTCTCCCACAGTCAAATCACCCGCCTGTACAGTCGCTTCACCAGCCTGGACAAGGGAGAAAATGGCACTCTTAGGTGGGTAATTCAGCTATGTTTGCATTGGCACATCTGTATTGGTGGCTTGCTATTGTCTCATTGGTAAATCACCGAGGCTGTTGTAAAAAGTTCTTTCATGCCTACTGTCTACATGAAAGGTTTAATTGTTGAGCTGAGGTGCTTCAATTACCAACTGTCTTCATTGTAGTGTTGAAGGTTTGTAGTAGTTAGTAGGAGAAAGTTCAGATTTGGTGTTCAAAGTCTTACAAAAATGTTCAGAATTGTGAAACAACACTTTTAGATTGTTATTTCTTACCTTTCTTTATGTGTTACTTCTACTATTTAATATGAGAATGGTTCTGCTGTGTCATCTTTATCGTGGCTTTCATAAGAAAAGAGATCTGTACTTACTTGTTTCTGATATCCAGTGTCTTTAAACACTACTTGGATCTGTAATCCATTTCCTATATTTAGCTTTGCGCTTCTTGTTGAACACCCATATCTATTAATATGCTTAAAAATTAAGAGTTGAAACCAAGTCACTGTGACTAAACAAATATTCTATTATTTAAAGTGGTAGTGCAGGACATTCTAAGATCTTTAGTGTTTGTTTCCCACCTACAATTCGAAAACTACAGAAGTAAACTGGTTTCTTACAGCTTAGTCAATTAAATAAAGATGAGTCTTTATCAGCAAAATATTTTTTATTTTGATGGACCAAGTCTGCTGGAAAGAGTATTCTCAACCAAAAGGTAAACTGTGGTGAGATGATGGCCTATTAAAATGTTTCTCTGCCTCCTGTCATTCTGTAGCCTTCCCTGCACATGGATTTTGTTTCCCATTCACCATATAGCCACAGTGCACGGGAAAGCTGGAGAAGAATGCAGGAGAGAGAAGGAGGGGGAAAGGGACATTGTTGTAGCATAACATGAGATCTGGCTCTTACAGAGTTAATTTATTTCACAGCAGCTCTATCCCAGTCAAATTCAGTGATTCAGGCATCACCTGAGGTTTTGTATGTGATCTTTTAAAATATGACTGCAGGATGAGCTATAAACCCAGAAAAGCTATATGCCTACCTATAAACCAACCTAACTGTAATGCTGGAATCACCTTTTAAAAGATCAAAGTGGCAAGTTGTAAGATACATGGTCTTTGGCAGTACTTTGGACCTACTGCAATTTCCTTTCCTGAAGGAAATGCGCAGTTCCTTCTGGTGCCACAAAATGCTGACTTCTCAGCATATAAGAAATTGGACGTGGAATTGTATGGTAAACAAGACTAGAGTGACTATTTTGGGTTAAAAATACTCTCCCTCCCCTTTTGCCTTGTGTAGGTTTTGAAGCTGATTGACCCCAGTGATTTGGACTGTGGCTGTACTATGTATTCAAGTCTTAATTTCTTGACTTGCATGGCTGAAGGGATGACTAAATGGATTGTGCATGTAAAAAATCAGCTTGGGATGGGATATGCAGGAACTTCCAAAAGCCCACTCTGACACTAAAACCAATGCATTATATAAATTGTAGCATTGGCAATTCTGATGTACAGATCAACTGATGAGATTGTGGATAAGGTTAATACTCCTTATGTTTAAAATTATTTGGAAAATAACATTAACATCCTTTTCAAACTTCATATGTGAGTTTAATATTAATTGATGAATAAAGGTGATGGCTACTGGATTAGTCTAGCACAATTTGAACCTAGGACATGCTCTTCCTCAACTCTTCCATGTTCTCCTCCAACACTAAATTCACTTACTGAATCCCTAAGGTTTGTATAAATGTCAAAGTGATTGTACTCAGTTTATGTAAGAGAAGTAATTGATTAAATATGCTATGAATGTCTGTTGCACAATGCTTAGTTTCACAGTATTATGCATCAGGTGGAGGTAGACTTCCATTGTTGATAATCATGTGGTACTTAGGAAAGGAAGTGGAGATTGTTTGGGACATCTCCCAGCAACTGTGTGTGTTATGATCCCTTAACTTGCAATCTTGGCCCCTAAGCATAGCCCACTCTCAAACATGTCTGACTTAAGAGTGGCATTCAATTTTTTTAAACTTGTTCTGGTACCCACAAAATGGGTTACTTAAACTATTAAGTAATGGAAAACTACTTCCTGAAAAATAAAGATTGAGGAGAGAGCAAGACCTACAGCTTGGAAGGTAATAGAGTTTAGTTTCTGAGATACAGATCAAAGAGAACTTGCTGCTTTAAGACAAGTAAGAAGAAGTTACCACTTGCTTACAACCACCAATCAGTTTAGAGGGTATGTCTTCTGTTTGTTTCCTGTGAGCAAGATTTATTGTTTCCGTAAGGATGACTTACACCTTAGACTTACAAATCAGACATGACAAAATCACTCATGTGACCGTGATTAGGAAAAGAAATGTTAGTCAATTCTTTATGGCACGAAATAAATCTTTAAATGTATGCCACCCCCTTCTGAAGAAAGGCAAATTAAAGAGCACTTTTTCTACAGAAAATCTGGTAGATGATGATTAATCCTGGTAGTTCTGGAACTATAATGAAAAGCAGAAATCTTTCATAGCCAGATGTTTCTATCCAGTGTACCTATGTGCAATTTCAAGGCACTTTGTTTTTAAAGAGTTACGTAAATGAAATATTAGAGATGGTTATTGATAAAGACAAAGCTTGGTCTTGAAAAAGTTTTTGGTTTTTGCTTTCTTTTTTTTCTCTCACATATTTATTCTCTAAGTGACTACAGCCATTTTTACCTGTAAAGGTAAAAATGTCAGGTTTACCTTCACCTTTCTTTAAAAGTGTAAAAAAATTTTGTATTTTTTCTTAGCTTCACTTTTTCTAAACAAAATGAGTAAGTTCCCTCAGACTTTCATCATCTGAACAAAACCGTGTTGGAAAAGACAAGGTAAAACTGTTCTTGAAAATTCTTTTGTCACCTTTGATTTCAATATTGTGACATACCGAGTTGCCAAAACAAAAGATTGATACCTTTGGTTGTCCATAGCTACATCTAAATTGTGAAATCTGGAACATACTTGTTCTGTCTACATCCTAACTATAGCTCAGGCAGAAAACAGTGTGTGTGTTTCCTTACTTACATGCTGATTTCCAATATGAGGAAATAGTATAGCATAAACAGGGTAAGTGTGTGATTGCTTAGTGAGTCTCCCTATTGGGCCGGTACTGTAGTGTACACCATACAAGAATACCTTTGTTCCAAAGTTCATCTGCTAGTAAGTAGCTCTAGACAGACATGTATAGAGCAATAAAAGGAGGTACTTATGTAAACTGCTATCTTTGCATGTAACTTTTGTATGGAACCTCCCACTTAACAGTAGTTTCTTGGGCACTGGGGAGAAGACAGGTTAAGCACTTGAGAAGTAGTTTTTACTCTACCCTGATTGGTATAGCCTGGTAAGCATGTAAGAAGGAAGGAAGGGAAAATGTTTTGAAAGCTGGTAGATACAGAGGATAGACACACTGAGCTGTTTATGTGTGTCTCATGTTTATGAAAGCCGTTCACCTGTGTCTTCTGGAGAACTTCAGAAAGCCTCTGGTCCTGAGAGAAGGGTAACATGAGCCAGCCAGACCATCTGTCAGTCTTTGTCAGCTGACTGAACCATCTGGGTCTGGAAAGATGTCAGGCTTACTCTTACTAGTTCAAACAGATACTGCAAGATTGCAAAATGTAAAAGATAGCTCTCTGAATGTGGAATTCTTTACTTTTGCTCAAGCAAATGCAAAGTATTTTTAGCTTTATCTAAAATAGAAAAGACAGGAAGGATATGGGTTTGGATTGGAAAAGACAGGGTACAAGAATAGTCTATACTTGCGTCTTCAACCACGCTTTATGCATGCTGCCTTTTTTCTTTCCTTCCTTATTGCTCATCTAATTATCACCTTTTTGCATACTTCTTGGCCTTATGTTTATGAACCAATTAGTGCTGTTATAGTTAAGCAACTTTTAACATTTGTGTAGAGCATGTGTAAGGATGGAATTAGATGAGATGGGTGACACAGTCCTGAAGGGGGAGGGGGATATTTATATTCTTTCTCCATAACTTCTCCAGGCTTCCAGCACTTCATTGTCAGTTGTGGTGCTCTTAGATTTTTTGAAGTTTTTGAACTGCCTCAAGTTGTGAATTCAACAGAAAGCTAATTAGAGAGGAGGAAGGTAGGGAGTTTTTTATGGGGGATACATTAGACCATCAAAAGGTGAATGAAATGATGAAATGAAATGACAAAAAATGCAAAGCAATGTAACCTCTTTAGTAGTAAGCTCTTAAGTCTTTTTGGCCAACTTGCATGATACACCTTACTGCTTTTAATAATTTCCCTTCTTCAAGTCATTTCTTGTTACCTGTATCCTCTGGGCATCTTTCCTTTCTTCTACCACTTCTGATACGCATATGTGGGGCTTTTTTACTTTCTATTCTTATTTTCCTTTACTTTCCCTCAGCTCTAGATACCCCTCCTCATGCCTGGTGAGGGAATAGTGTTTTGCTAACATCTAGAAGTAACAGAAGAATGAACAACCAGAAATTGAAGGGAAAAAAAAGGTCTTGTAGGTTTTTTGCAGTCTTTGGGATAAGGCAGAACCACCTTTACAGCAGGGATCTGCTCTGTGCCTTGGAGGGAATACTCATGCTTAGCAATACTTGTCTTGCTTAGAATCTAGAAATTCTTCACTGCAAATTAAATCTAATTGTGAATACAATGGCATATGTACTACATGGTTGGCCTGCATAATGTTCACATGCCATTAAAGGTTGCTTTGCCTGTTGCATTTAAACAAATTTCGTAAGAGCCAGGTTCATGGAAAGATACCTTAGAAGAGCCTTGTTGCCCATGAACACGTAAGAAGTAGAGGGTATTAAATTCCGTGTAAGCGCCAGCTTCAGCCAGGTGAAGTTGGTCCCTAATGACTACAGGAAAGCTTAGCTTTATAAAGTGGAGAATAACTTACTTCACATTCATTTGCTTTTATGGCTGTTGCAGCTATTTCAGTTCTATACTCACTCAGTAATGTGCTCTTAATAAGCAAAAGTGCTCTACTGCAACCCTGATAATGACGGGACAAATAGATGTGAAGCCAGGGAGTTATTTGTGGTTAATTGTTAATCTCCTGTTAGAAAACAGAATCACTGGAGGCTGAAATGCCAAGTGTCTACTGAGGCTGAGTACTAAAAAGTCATGATACGCAAGTAAAAAGTTCTGAAGCATTAGGATTTTACATGGAAGAGAGGGCAGCTGCTGCTTTTAGGTTATAAAGTTAGCGTTGACATTGAAGTTCTGCTGTTAAAATATTGTTATTAGGACATAGGCTTTCCACATCAGTGCATCTCCTGCTTAAATCACTAATGCATACTTTGCCCTTCAGCAATAGCTTAAAATGCAGCAGTCCTGAAGGATCTGGTAACAAGTTGATCATGCTAAACAGATGTTAACTTTGTCTATTAAAAATTACATGGGACCTGGTCAGAGCAGAATTTTGCTGGGATAACTTAAAAATATGGTCTGGTTGCTCTGTTAGATGGTCAGACAGTTTAACCATGTTGTAACAGATGCACTGTAATTAGGATTCTTAACAGTGCTGTGGTGGTGACTGGGTGCAAAAAGTGCTCTAGAATACATTTAAAACTAGAACATCTTGCTTCTCTGCCTTTCCCGAGCTAGACTGGTGATAAAGTCAGACAATTTCTTTTTTACCCTCTAATATCATAGCTTTATAAAAGGCTTTTATATTTGAATAATCTCAAAATTTGTGCTTACTTTAGTAAGCCAGGATTTTGGTATAATGATGTCATGAGTCAGACCTTGTTGCCAATTTAGTTAGTGAGAATAGTTTTGAAAAGTAGCAAACATTCAGTAACCAAGTTTGAGACTTTGACCCCAACTTCAAAACCAGCGGGACTGCATTTGACTTGAAGGGAACTTCCAATATTTCTAGAGATTGGGCAGGAAATGTCAAGTCATGCATCCACACAGAATAGGGTGGGGATTTTTTGCAGCTTAACCCCCTTGCTGTTTGCAATTTAAAATCTAGATGATTATGAAGTACATCTTGAACTCACTGATAAGTTGCTGTGTTCTTTTGTAAGGAAAAACAAGCCAACCAAACCTGCTCACTAAGACACATGTGGTGTGTCTGCCTTGGTCACACCAAGATTATCCATTTTCCTGTCACTGACAGTCTGTTAGGTTGAAAGAAAAGAGAAAATACTAGTACAATTCTAATAGGAGAATGAAGCCTGTGTTCATGTCATACTGTTCTAAAATGTGTATGCAGTACAACTCCTGATGTCTTTCAGATCAGAACAATAACAATGTAAGCATAGCTATGTTTATATTGTGCTGTGTACATATAATCATGACCAGAAAAGAGAATGGCTGGCAAGAGCAGTGATTATTTGCCTGTACTGGTGAAATTACATCTGGTGTACAGGTGCCTGTAAAAGCGTAAATTTGCCAGTTTAAAATAGGAGTACTGCTTGGTTGAAGCTAAAATGATCTGAAGTTTGTAGTTTATAATAAGATACAGATTTGTCGCATAAACAAACAAACAAAAAAATCTATTGGAATATGCTAATGACCTACAGTATGCTTGGAGAAATATGGTATTCTTCCAGAATCTGAAGTGAGGCAGTCTGGAAAAGTCATGACAACTCATATGATTAAGTACCAAAATAATTATTCAAAAACCCCAATGAATATTTTCATCTTGGAGCCATAGTTTCTTTCAAAGCAACTTCAGAAGCTTTCCTTTTCTTACATTGCAAACTAGTTAGCATCATTACATTAAGATTTCTAGCACAAATGATCTTAGTGTCTGAGAAGTGTTGTTAACATGATAAATGAGCACTTCTAGTTTGTAATGCAATATAGGTTTGGCATTGTCTTTTGCTTTATTTTGTGCCATTAGTCATAAAGAAAATATGATTTAAAAGGTTGCATTTTCAAAATCACCAGATGTCTTGCTGCAGAAATAGAATTCCACTGGTGTTTTACTCTGAATTCTTTTCAAGCAACTTCTTCTCTGACTTCAACTTTATGCTGACTGGTTGTGTTCTTGCTTTACTTAGCCGTGAGGACTTCCAGCGGATTCCAGAGCTTGCCATCAATCCACTCGGAGACAGAATTATCAACGCCTTCTTTCCAGAAGGGTGAGTTTCAACAAACTGAGTTTATGAGCAGGCACAAAATTTTTAGTTTGTCAGGAGTTTTCATAGGAGTGAAATGCTGATAATTAAAGCACAGAATTTGAATTGACTAATAACTGAACACTTCAAACTTGCCATGCACTGTGAGTACATCATTTCCTCAGCATATTTTCATTATCTTAATGAGAAATACTTTACAACTTTACAAGACTTTTTAGTGCATTATTTACTGACAAACTCAGGCTTCTTTCACAGTTTTCCACTCTTCTTCCTAAACTATTGAGCACTTATGAAGAAATTCCAGGCTGTGTATAGACTTTGGTTCTTAAAGCAAACTTGTATCAACACTATTCTGTGTTAAGTAGCATTACAATTAACTGATTTGGTCTCATTGTATCTGATATAGTAAGTGTACCATTGTTTTTAGATTGGCTTTTTTGGTTGGTTGATTTTAGGTTTTTATTACATTTAAGACATAGATTATGGTACTTCTAACACAAATCCAAAGAGATGATCAAATTTTCAGTATTGTCTCTCTTCATTATACCTCTCTGGATTGTTCTATGGAATCTCTTGAACACAGTTGCTATTACTGATTTATGAAGATTGGATTGTCTAATCAAGTCATAATATCAGCTAAAACTAGGCAGGATTTACTGAATAGAAAGCAGGCATCCTGGGAAGTACTTACATAGCTGATTCCCACAGAAACTAAAGAGAACTCTTTGTCAGAGAGCAGTGAGCAATGACAGCCCCACAGGCAGGAGCCAAGGGTGACAGCAAAGCTGGAAGGGGTGATGTACTTGCTGAAGAAGGGCAAGCAGCTGAACACAAAAAGCAGAGCAGTCCCAGTGATTGCAGTCAGGTCAACCAACAGTCTAGTGCTTGACAGTGCTGAAACTGGTATGAAGTCAATCCAGGGAATCAGGGTCCAGATCAGCAAGATACGTTGCTACGTTTGGCCATAGCAGGAGCATAGCTCAGGCATGGGTTAAGGGTGAGGCTTCAGCTTAAATAGGCTTTGCAGGTAACAGGAGGGGAGCCCCTTTATAAGATTTCTCACATCTTCTGGTTTTTTACGCATCATACTTCGTAACAGCACGATCCCAGCTTGCAACAGCATAGGCAGCCAAACCCTGGGGAGGTGGGAATGAAACAGTTCACATGGTCTTGGTGCTTTGGATATATTAATATAGTCTTCTTTACTGAAATGAAGAGCTTGTGTGAGGTATGCCAAAAACTGACCTGCTGAAATGCTTACACAGAGAGGACCAGGTGAATTTCCGTGGATTCATGAGGACGCTAGCCCACTTCCGACCCATAGAAGATAATGAAAAGAGCAAAGACCAGAATGGACCAGAACCACTGAACAGCAGAAGTAACAAGCTCCACTGTAAGAAATATGAACCTTCCTATAGAATCAATTCTTTTTTCCATCTTTTTTTTAGGTTGGGTTGGGGTTTTTTTTCCCCTTAGGAATGGAGGAAAGGGGCTTGGGATCTCCTGTACATTTACTTCCTGTGGAAAGATCTCTTCTAATGCCTGATTTTCTAAAAAAATTTACTTGGAAGTTTATCTGTTCAGAATGTCAACAATTGAGCCATTGTTATATTAGAATTTGGTGGAATTAGTTGACTCTTGAGTAAGTGTCACGATCCGCAAGGTGGGATTCGTGGTGGTTCGTTTATTGATCTAAGAGTGCGAAAGGCAATGCAAGGGGACTCTCAGTGTAATCACAGCAATGCACTTTATTGAAAACAATCATCAATGTTATGCGATAGAGGGGAGAGGAAGGGAAATAGAGTATAGAGAGGAAAATAGAGGGAAAGGGGGGAGTTTTATAGCTACCAACGTGGGAAGTCCTCGCAGGCAGTCCACCGACGTGAAGTCTTCTGTCCGTTGGGGAGATCTCGAAGGATGGTGAGTTTCGGGGGTATCTTTATAGTCCTTTGGGAAGCGAGAGGCATGGGGCCAGAATCAGAGGAGATTTACGACCATTCTGGTGTAAGGACCACAGTGGCTAGCATCGATTTCTCTGTCAGTACTACCAGTACCAGTTCTGAGCAGGTAGCTATTGTTTTCTTCGGTCCAGTCAACACACCTGCAGTAAACATCTCACCTCAGTCCGGCCAGTGCATCCCCCTCCCCTCACTCTATGTTAGCTCAGTCTCAGTCCTCGGGAGGGGGGCTTCAATCGCCATCCGTCACGACGGTTGCGAGGGAGACTCATGGTGGTTGTCAGGAAGACTCACAGTGGTTGTGAGGAAGACGAGGGGTTCTCCGTGGGGGACCACCGAAGTTACCCCAGAAAGTTCCTTTGGCCAAGAGGTGGGGTTGAGCTGACCCTTACCAGGCCTTGCCACAAGGCAGCGTCGAGGCAGCTCAGCTGATCGAGGCAGTGTACCATGGCAGCACAGCAAACATAGCTGCAAACAATCACTGGCAAGCATCCACCTCAAACAGGCCCGAACTTCTGTGCAAAGTCCTTTTGAGAGTTTCAGGGTTTTGAGGGTCTCTGCAACGATCGTGAGGCAAAATGAGGGAAACTTCAGGCCGACCCTTACAGTAATATATATACTTTGCAAAATGTCTCTCAACAGAAGTGTTTCAAAATGGTTTGTATTCAAAATTATTTCAGATTTAGAAGCCATGTCCCATACATGAATGAGCTTTTATGCTTATTTCTCCAGTTCTTCCAAATAATATAATGGTTTTTCCCCATCTTCAGCTGAGTACTTTCTTAAGTATTTGGATGTCTGCCTACACTATATGAGCAGAATGCTCTTTCTTGCTAGTCAAAGTTGGCAATAGTCCTCAGAGCACTTAAAATTTCTGCCATATCTCATCCAGAATATAGTCAAAGAGAATGAATGATAATGTAAAAATGGTTGGCTTTGACATTAAAGGTCTGAATGTATCTTAGTGATAATTATTCTTCCATGACTTGAGGTTTTAGGAAATACCCTGCAGAGTGCTTGTGAACATAATTTTTTTTCATTATTGGCAATAATGCTATTCCTGTGTGTGGTAACAGCACTTTATGGAACTGAGCATGAGTTTTACTGTGAATTAAAATTCTAAGCTAATTCTCTTAAAATAATTTACAAGTACTTAGTTTTGTTGTTTTACTTTTGTTGTCTTTCTTTTCATAATCTATTGTTATGAAGAAAAATAATGGCACTTGAATTTAACTGCTCCTTTTTTCTTTCTTTCTTTCTTCCCTGTAGTTGCTTTTCGATTATATGATCTAGATAAAGATGACAAAATTTCCAGGGATGAGCTTCTCCAGGTAAATAGCACAGGGCTGCTTTGAATGACTCAATCATGATGTTCTCTGTGACTTCATACCCACTTAGAAGAGGGGAGTTAGAACAGTTTCCCCAAAAGAACTTGCTTACCTGTGCCTTAAAGTTTTAGATATAGTATGGCACTTTATTCTTGTTTGGTAGGCTAGGCAGATCCTGTCGTTAGTGATACCTAAATATTCAAGAAATACACTAAGCCCCTTAAGAACTACCTTCTGTGACTTTCAAAGGCGCTTCTAAAAGAATTTCAAAAGGACAGTCACTGAGGTGGATTAGGTTGTTTGTTCGATCCTCTGTGCATCCTCTCTACAGAATAAAACTTCTTGAAATTGCAGCAAAAGTAATCAAAGTTCATCAGTGCTGCATATTATGAAACTAGGCTTGTGCTAGGAGTAATTACATGCTACTAATCCTGGGAAGTACACATGGCAATTTGTGGTTCCTGATGTAAGAAAAAGGTTTGCTTTTGGCTGGAACTGCCCTCTTCAATCTGCTCAGAAAATGCTTAACTGAATGTGGAGGGTAAGGGCAGTTGTCACTGGACTGTGTACTTTCAAGATTCCTGTAGGCAAATATTTCAAACAGCAGATATTCAATCAAATGCTGGTATGTTTTCTGGGGGAAAAAGTAGAAGCATTGGACAAAATTACTCATTCCTAGTTCCAAAGGTTTTCTCTTGCTTCTGCTTCTTCCTGCTACCTAGTGAAAAAGCAAGATTCTTTGTCAATGGTGGCTGTAAAACCTACTTATATTTTCTGAAAGACTTAATGTAGTCTTTCACGTGACACTTCTCGTGTCAAAGGACACAAGAAGTCTGGCTAGAAATTACTTCAATGAAAATCTCATGTGGTGTTATTTTGACGGTACACACAAAAAGAAAGCACTAAGAATACTTCTGTTCCTATGTCAGTGATGCTTATTTTGTATACTACAGGTATTACGGATGATGGTTGGCGTAAATATTTCTGATGAACAGCTGGGCAGCATTGCTGACAGGACAATCCAGGAAGCTGATCAAGATGGAGATAGTGCCATCTCCTTTGCAGAATTTGTAAAGGTTTGTAAACTATGTTTTTAATGACTAAATGAAGCCGCTCAGTAATGAGCAAGTCATTAGACAAATGCAAATGGGAGCAGAGAGGAAGTCATTGAAATAGTTGTGCCTGCATTTGGGCAAAGCTTTCTGCTGGCTTTTTCATTCCTTTATTTGTCATGTTTTGGGTTTTTTTACTACTGTCAGGGTGATAATAATTAGTCCACATGTTTCTTTATACTCTTACATAAAGCTACAGCCCTGAATATACTGAAGAATTTTCGCTTTTTGTTTGGCAACTGCTTCTTTCTACACAAGTAACCTGACTAGCACAGTTAGAACAGATTAATTCTTCTGCCATAATAGCACTCATCAGCTTTCACCTGTAGATTTAATCTGTTAGCAGCACAGCTAATACTGGTATTCAAGTTCCTAGCTCGGGTACTTTGAATTACATGTTTTGCTAGTCCAAAATAGGTAATAGTAGGGAGCCATTTTAGATAGTCAGTGGAGAAAGTCGTCCTGTAGCAGAACAATTTCAGCTGCCTAATGGAATGCTATTGACAAGAGGAACTAGACTTACCTTGGAGATGACAAAAAGGCAACAGAAACAAGTTGCAACATGGGAAATTGTGCTTTGCTCTAAGGAAAACTTTTTGCTAAGAGGATGATCATAGCTTCTGAAAGATGTAGAAATTCTTTCCTTGCAGATATTTAAAGCTTAACCAGGACAAGGCCCTGAGCAACATGATTTAGTAGGTCCTGCTTTAAGTAGGAATTGAGGGATTGGGCTAAAAGACTTCCAGAGGTCTCTTCAAACATAAATTATGCTCATCTTGGAGCACTGAAGTCTACTGCCTGAAACAGCCTGGAGCAGAGTAATGTCTTCATGCCTCAGTGTTGATAGCAATTTAGTGAATGAACTTGCCACTCCACTTCTACAGTGGTCTACATTAGTGGCACTCTGGTCTTGATTTTGTTCTTCAATGATTGCTCACATCCTTTTCTCTACTCCATTCTCCCTTGTGTTTCCTGGCTGGACATTACCACACAAGCTAGTTTTGGAAATCCAGGCTTTTCTGTGCTGTTGGCAGACTGAAACCACATTAGTTCCATTTTGATCGACAGCCTTCTTGTGGCTTTGATGGCTAAAGTTCCTTCCCTTGGACAGACCTTAGCCCATAAAGAGAAACACAGTCTCCATCTAGATGAAGGACTGGCATGCTGAATTGAAGACATGCCAAGTTCCTGCCCATTTCCTCACTACTAGAATAAGAAACCTTGTAGGAGAGATGTACAGTAACTTAAGTAGCTGTTTCTCAATTTTATTGCAGGTTTTGGAGAAGGTGGATGTAGAGCAGAAAATGAGCATTCGATTCCTTCACTGATGGATGGAGAGCCTATTCCTTTCTACTCCAGCTATGTAATGAGTAGAACTTCATGTTCTCCTTAGCACCATACCCCAGAGCATTGCTACTGGTGCATATACAATACATCTCCAGCCCCTCCCTGATTTGTTCTACCAATGTGAACATTCCCTGTGCAACAGGAACAAAGGGAAATGGCTGCCATGCAACTTGGAAAAGGAGCTTTTTTTAATGCTGTCCATCCTGGGTTTTTTGCCCTTTCTCTTATCTCCTTCTGCACTGTTTCAGTAAAAATGTCTCTCCTTAAACACTACTATTTAATCTACAAACTGATTCTTCTGAGCTCTGAATCTGAGAATGGAAAAACAGGAACATGCCACAGAAGTGCCCTCTGAAACATTTTGGAGACAAGCATCTACTCAAATACTAGGTGCATTGATAATTATTCACTTTTGCCACATTACAGCTGCCTTTTATTTAAAAATATTTTTGCCCCTTTCCTGTTTGGCTCTTTACATGCAGACTTGTTTCTTCGGTGCTTTTAAGTCTGCTTTTTATTTGAGAACTTCTCAATTTCTATAGCTTCATTGTACAACTAGCACAAATGCATGATGATAGCTAAGAGTACTTTAAAGTACTGTGAATAGATTTTGTTCTTTGTGGAATGAATTCACAGAGACAGTAGTAGAATCTATGGTGGGAACAGGCTGTGGTGTTCTCAAAAGGAATAGGAAATCTGCACTATTTCACTTGAACTGTTCTAGTAGCAGAGGCAGAAACTTGTTTCTTTCCTTTGCATAGCTTGCAGGCTTGACAGGCGGTGGACCATGAAGTGTCCTCTCCAGATTGTTTCACCCTCATCAGGTTGGTTTTGCTTCTGAAAGTGTAAACTTGTTCACCAGTGTACAAAATGCGAGAAAACCAGTCCTGCCAAAATCTGGATTTGTAGTTCTGTAACTGCCCCCTGGTAATAGTCATGAAACGTGAAATCATGGAACTGATTTCGTAGGGTTTTTTCCCCCAATTATAGTGGCCTGTATAATGAGTATTTATTTCATATTTTAGTGTGAAAGTCCTGATCTGTTATATTTTTGTTGAGGGTGATAGCTGTATTTAAGAAAGCTCTGGCATAAGAATACAATTTGGGAAGATCATATTATCCCAGATATTTCAGAATGTATTTCTATACAAATCTCTTTGCAAGTGTAAGATGATTAATACTGTTAATGTAATGCTGATAAATTCAAGAGATCGGAATCCTTGAAGGTTCAATAATAACAATTTTCTGTGGCTAGATTGACAAATGATCTCGTGTAGTTCACCTGGAGCATTCCACAATCCTGGAGATACTTCCAATAAAACCAAAAACGCCTGGGAGCTTCTTTATTGAAGAATCGGTGTTATAAGTGCTTCTGCCATGTGTTATGTTTCTATAAATACTTACCAGTCTCAAAATTACTGTTAAATGTGCATTTCCTTTTTTCTCGGTTCCATCAATCATCACTTCCGTTGAAAGATAACATGCAAGTCTCTGAAGGATTTTTGATTTGTTTTAAATAAAGGAATTCAAAAGTAAAATGTTGCACTTCATAGTTTTGCAGAGTGCAGCACAATTCCAGAAAGAAATGTAAACTAAAAACCTCTACTCTGTATGAGAAAGAAACAGTATACTTTTATAACTGCTCTTGTAAAATAGGAAGGTAACAGTGCTCATGAAAAGTAAAAATTGCTTGTAGGCTTTGTGATTTGCTTAGAAGTAGGTGTTGCTGTCTTCTGACACTATAGTTGTAACCTACAGTTGTGCCTTATTGTTCCTTATTGTCTCTTATTGTGAGACTGGATATTGTATTTATCAATCCATAAATAAACCTTCCACTGTATAAACAAAAATCAAAGCCAAACCATCCCCCAGCTCTTCCTGTAGGGCAACCAGCTATCCTTTAATTACTGGAAAAGCTAAATACCAGTAAGAATGCGGGCCTTACAGATCAGTTTCTTAAAACTGACCTTGTTTTCAGAATATTGATAATCCTTTATTCTGGTGGCAGAAACCAGTGCAAAACACGAGCTCCAGAAGAGGACATGCAGGGCTCATTTGTGACATTTGTTCGTACAAGCTCCCACCTCAGATGTCAGGTATTTTTGCTAATGTTCTTGAAGGTGAACACAAATGGTCAAACAGATGTACTGCAAAAAAAATCCCCCAAAACACAATCAATTAAAGAACAACCAACTATCAGAATCTAACTTTTCCATTAGCAGAATAAATCACATGTAAATAACGATCTTACTCAATATTCTGAAAACTGTATATATAACATATAGTTTAAAAGGTGGTAGACAGTAAAAAGAGTTTTAGACACCTGACATCTTAAATTTATTAAAATAGTTCAAAACTAAGCTGTACAGTTACAAGCAGATTTCCACAAAAGTAGTATTTTTAGCATACCTGGTTGCTTATAGAAGTAGTTTGTCTTGAGAACAGGTCATCTTGAAGGTGAAAGTGTTGGCAGCTCAGAGGCAGAGCTACTTAATATTTAATCTTTGTCTTGTGGAAAAGTAATACAAGGGATAGGATTTTAAATACAGATGAAGCATTCTCCCATCTACTGAGGGATGGTGTATTTTCAAATCTGCAGCCATGAGTTTATGTTGAGACTGGCTGGAGGCTTGACTGCTGAAATATGTGGTTGCAACCAGTTACCAGAGTATTGTGCAGACTGTAGAAAGCACAAATAGGTTTGATATCTAATCAGTACTGAAACCTTTAGGCCCCTTAGCTCGGCAGCAGCTCTGGGAAAAGAAAAGAATGTAAATATCGGATTTGACTCATGAAGAGCAGGAGTAAAAATTATGTTATTTTCTGTAACTGTACAATGGAACATAAAAACCTGCTTTTGGTTCTTTGAAACTGGAGCTTTGGTTGTGAATAGAATGTGAGTATAATATTGAAGTTAGCAAAGGTGTTTCATTCCAGTCTGCTTTTAAACGTGACGCGGCAGAAAAGCGTTGTATTAAATGTTTGAACACACGTGTTAAGATTTGGAACAAAATGGTTTGTAGTAATCTGGGATGAATCATGGTGAGACGGGGGTGTTTCTCGAGAGTTTTCTGAATGGGTACGTACTCCTCTTCACACTCTTCAATGCATCCACCCGTCAGCTTGAAGTGCAAAATTACCGCTGCTAAAGAAAGGAAAAAAAAAATTGCAGATGACAAAAACCCGGCAGAATGACTGAAGGCAGAACGACTGAAAGCCGCCTTTCGGATGCTCGTTGCGCTCAGCAGGTGCTGTAGGGCCGCCGGACCGGGACCCCACGTCCCCGCAACGCTTCCCTCCGCGACCGGATGGTGCGGGGCGAGTGTTCCAGCCCGGCCGCCCTGGCGGAGCGGCCCCTTTAAATCCCTGTGGAGGTCACCGCAGGACTCGCCCCGGGCCAGTCCCGCTCGCGCCGCCCGAGCCAATCCCTTCCCTGTGCCCTCCCCGGGGCCAATCAGAGCGGGCCGCCTTGGAGGCGGGAGGCCAGCCACATGACGGACGGCGCCGCTGGCCAGTCACCGCCAAAACCAGGGGGCTGATGCGCGAGCACGGCACCCAATAGGCTCGAGGCCGAGTGGGCGGGCCCGGGCGCAGGAGCCCCAGCCGGGAGGCCGGGGGAAGGAGGGGAAGATGGCGGAGTGAGGGGCGGAGGAGGCGGAGGGGCCGGGCCGGCCGCGGCCCCGCGGCCTCGGCCGCGCTCAGGTGAGTGCGGCGGGAGCAGCTGCCGCGTCCAGCCTGGAGCCTGGTGCCGGATCCCTGACTGGGCTGGGACCGAGCGCCCGCTCACCCCCCGTTCTACCCCGTGATTGGGCTGGGCCCGGGCTCCGGCTCGTTCCCGCGGCGCCGGGCCGGAGCAGTGGGAGCGGCTGGCGGCCGTCGCCGCGCCGGCCCCGAGCAAGGAGCGGGCTGGTGTCCGTGTGGGGACGGACCACAGCCGGAACCGGGCCGGTCCGACCCGCTCGCCTCCCTGAAAAGTCTGAGCAACTTCGGCGCTGTGGTCGAGGGCGTTCTGCAGCTCCGGCGCCGGGCTGCATCAGATGGCCGAGCGGGAGAGCCTATTCCCTGCACAGCGATACCCCGCAGTTGGCAGGGGACAGCTGCGGTTGGCAGCGACATGGGGAAGGGGAACCGAAATGTATCATCTGAAATGAGGCTTCGCATGTCTGGCTGCACGCAGAGCGCTGAATACAGCTACGCTGCTATTATCGTTCTTATTCATGCGATGTGTGGGCTGGGTGAATTCTGCTAATCTGAATGGTTATATCCTTTTATGATGTCTGTAGTGCTTACACAGGAGTGCAGAAAAGGGATGGCTTCCTAGTTGTTTGACAAAAGCAGAAGGTACAAAAATCTACCCTGTAAAACAAGTTCTATGGACAGTAGAGAGATTGTAGTGGAATTTGATTTAGCCTTATAAATTCATGTTGATAATAAGGTAAAAAGAATTTAACACACCATGAAACACGTGAAACCATTGCTAAATCCACTATCTCTTCTTTCATGCAGTACCATGCAGGCCAGGTATGCCCTGAATTCTTCAGAACTGTCTGTGTTATTTTGTGTTAGAAAATGGTACTTAGTTTAAATTTGAAGGAAAAAAAATGGGGATATCAGCACTTCTTAGTGAAAGCAAAAGAATTAGTCTCACTAACATGAGATTCCTTGTGTTCTGTATTTGATAGCAGTTCTTAAAATCTGGAGTTCGTCCTAGAATTATGACTGCATTTTCAATCTGCACGTCAGGTAAAAGAAACAAGTTGAAGTGATTAAATGAGAAGCATAGCTTTAGATTTTGTGGAGACATGGTGAGTTAGCACACATGACCTAGTAATGAAGTAGCTGTTTGTAACTGGTGAAATAACTCAGAAGAAATATTATCATGTCTGTTATCATTAGTTCTGAAAGCAGTAGCTACTTAGGAGAAAAATTTCCTGAGGAACATTTTACTGATTTTCATGTGCAACATTACTCATGTAGTAACAGTAACAGCAGCTTAGGAGCAACATAACATTAAGACACAGTATGCTGCTACTGATGAATATTCCTACTTATACATGTCTGTGTATGAACTTCTAAAATATGCCAGGGGATTTGTCTTTGGCATACTACACATAAAGATAATTCTGCTTTATATTATCATTAGAAGAATAATAAGCAAGAATAATAATTGCTTTTGTGTGAAGTTGTACACTACTTTAGCAGTAAGAAATTAATATGGATTAATAGTTATTCTTAATTGCTTTCAATGCACAAGAGCTGTGAGAAGTAGTATCTTAAAAAATAATATCAGAATTTCCTGTTGCTCTGGTATATGTCAAATCAATATGCATTGCTTTACAATCTTGCCCACAGTGCTGTGAGTCTGCAGTGTGAAAATTTGCATGAACAGGCTATGCATCTCATGGTGGTCACCTCTTATTCACGGGTGTCAGAAGTTATGGGCCAGCCAAGGCTAAAAAGTCCTGACCAAGTTTGTGAAGATTTGGAGTATCACTTGAACACCTCCCACATTCATTCTTAAAAACTAAAAAAAGAGTAGTGTTTGAACCAGTCCTGACATGCGAGAGGTTATGTGAGTGCAAGATGCAAAACCTGCACAGCCTTCAGGGGATTAAAAAAAAAGAAGAGGATTTTTCTAAACTAGAGAGTAGAAGAAGGGTTGTTTCTTTCCCTGAACAGTATTTAGGAGCACAGTGTTTTAGGAGCACATTCCTAAAATGCGTGTATCACGGAATTGAAAGCTCATCTGTAAGCAGTTTTCTGTGCTGTGGTAGGAGGTACTGTTACAATATTGTACCAACAGTGAAGTAGATATGCACTTGGTAAAAGAGGAAAAGGATTTTATTTAAAAATACAAAGTGAAACAAGAAATTAAGGTGGAGTATGTGTGGTGCCTGAGACGTCTACAGCAGCCAAGCACCATAGCAGCATGCTATGGATCCAACAGTCTGGCAGTCTGTGTTGACAGGGGACATCAGCTGACAGGTTCTTACTGTCTCCTGAGCTCTTCCTAGGCTAGCAACCATTCTAGGCTTCAGATGTGCCTCTGTGTACTCTTTTGGAGGGGACATTGGCCTGTGTCTCTACATTGTCCTGACTCTGTGGGTTATCAGTGTTGTCTCCAGATCTGGGTGTATTCTGAAGTGGCATTGGGATGTGACCTGCTAAGCTGGGTGCTGCTAACATAAGCCCCTTACAGCTCAGTTCCTGCTTTGGTCTTTCTATATAAACCTGTTTCTAGATCTTTCCTTCCTTACTTCTCAGGCTCTAGGCAAGAGAAGAGGAGTCATCTTCTCAGTCCTTTTAATTCTGCTCATCTCCTGGAGGATTTGTGTCTGTGTAAGAGGCAAAGATAGTATTTTGGAAAGCCAGATCTGATGGATCTCAGTTTTTGTTGTATCCTAAAACAGAGCATGGGAGGTGGAGTGAAAGTTGGTTGTATAGCTGTATGCTATTATATTAGTATAGTCTCCAATTCCAGTGTGCTGATTATGTCAGAACACTGACTTTTGTGGTTTGGTTTTTTTTTGCCATACTTGTGGATTGGTATTACAGTATGTTAATATGTATCTGAGAAGACAAATACTGCAGTTTTGCTGGTAAATTTATTTCTGAGATACTTCTTCATCTCTTTTTGGCTTTGGAATTCCTGAAGTTATTAAACTTCTTCGATGCAGACACCTGTCTGAATGTGAGATTTAAAGTTCATGGAAACTAATCTTTAGTTATGGTAGAGCAAAAAAAATTAATAGGCAATAGGTCAAGACTTAATGAAAATAATACGTTCTGAATTTTTAACAAAGAAGGAGTTATGTAGGCAGTGTTGAGCTTTCACAGTTATTTCTTGCTGCACATCAATTGATTGTATGTTAGTAAAGTATGGAACAAGTAAAATAGCTTTTTTTTTCTTTCAAGTAATGTCCACTAGCTTTTATCTGAAGAGTTGATGGTGTCACCATTGTTCTCAGTGCCTGCTCTTTTTCAGTAACCTTGATATATATCCAGTTGCATTTGCAAGTTCTGTTAGACTACTGTGAACTCTGTGCTCATGTAATTGATGAAAGTCAGCTAGAGAGTGTATCAAGCAGAGTAGTTAAAAAGTGGGGCATTCAAAGTCAGTGAACTTGTTAAAATTAGAAAAGTAGGTTAAAGCTAACTGAATTTCAGTGTTGGGTGAACCATTCCTTTGCTTGCGTTGCTTTAAATGTCACCAGCTACTTTCTTTTTTAATAAGACTTCCTTTAGTGTTTAGTTTAGTTAATTCATAGTCTTAGCGAAAGAAGGCCCCGCTTTTCAAAGATTGGGTTGTTTTTTATTATGTGGTTTCTATTATGACAAGGCAATTTGGGACTATTACCAATCCTGGAAACTGTTCCTTTTCAAGTTAATTCTTCTGTGAAGCATTTGCTGTTGGTTCCTTAATGTCTCAAACTCACATAATGCTTGGCTGGTTCTTGAGGGAGAATTTGAGTAGGAAGGGTCAGAACTGACAACATGGGAACGGAGTAATTACCCTGAAATAGGAATTGTCTGATGGCTGGGGATTTTCTGAAGGTCCAGGTGCATGGTGCTTGTAGAAATGCTGTATTGTGCAGGAGTGTGGAAGCTAATAATACTTTGGTGAGGAATTTTGAATAATTTAGGTTCTGTGTGATGCCATAGTTCTGCTTATAGCAATCCATTAGTCTTCCAGTTAGGTTGTCAGCTCAGCATCCTCACTACGGTAGTTTGTTATTAACATGAAAGAGTTTCTTGCCTTACTGGAGACTGAATATGTGTCTATGTCAGTTCCCATGAAGCTGAAATGTGTGCCTCCAATTATTTAAAGTTTGTGTGACCTGGCTCTTCCACACTTGGGTCCAATTCTCTTGATTTAAACTAAAAGAGGGGTTATATCTGATAATTTGAAAAATAACATCAGCATGTTTTATGTAGAAAATCTAAAAATGTTACCTGGTTCATGGAAGGTACAGCTAATCTTTTGTGTCTCGTGCAGATAATCATATATGATCTGAGTTGCTTCCTAGATGCAAATTTAATTTTGTTTATTCATCTCTTTCTTTCTAAGCTCACTGAAGAGGATGTGGAATGATCAAAAATAATGGTGAGTACAATTGTGAGGTTATTTAACTACTAAATATAAGGCACTAAAGTTATCAAGTTTGTCAGCTGATCTAGTTCCCTTTTCCCTGACCAAAGAAATCTGTCATTGAGATTTTAATTTTGTGTAGTGTGATTTCAGAGAACTGGAATGTTGCTGTAGTGTCAGCTTTCAGCTTTGGCTTCACCTTAAAGAAACATTGATTTGACTATTATATATTCTAACAAGAATAAGTGCTTTGAAAGTTATAAAATCCCTGTCCTGTGATGTCATTTGCTCTGCTAAGACAAATTGTATTAACTTGGAATCATTATCTTAAAAATGTTATTTGTTAAATGATAGGATTGGAAGCCTGATAAAATAAGCAAATGTAAATTATCAAATAGAAAAAAAGTACATTCAGAATTTCTAAGATTACAAGAAACTTCTGTAGTTTTGATTTGTTTTTTCCCAGTTAATGAAATAAAGATATTCTGGTAGTTAAGATGTGCAGCAAAGGGCTATATTCTGTTCTCAGCTCTGTTACAAACCTTTGGCATGTTTTATTGCAGCTCTCCAGGTCTGTTTTTCCACATCTCCATAAGAATAAGACTTTCCCAACAATCTGAGTGTCTATGGTCAACCCAATGATCGGCTGAAATATTTGAGTGACTCAAGAAAGATATCGATAGTGACATGTACTATACTTCCATTTTTATGGTCTACTCACTGCTCCTAACATAGGAGCTGTAGGAGACTATTTCTGGACTTGATCAACAGAATGGTTAAGGTAATTAAAATAAGAAATACAGACAGGGAAAAGAGAGGAAGAGGTTAGTTATTCTTATGTTCTTGTATATGAGAAAGATTTTTTTTTTTTCCTTTTTTTTCTCTATTTTGCATCTCTTATTTTAGCACAAGAGAATGGCAGTAAACATTCTGGCAATAACTATGTGGGAGTGCACCCATGTTAGCTTCCAAATTAATGCAAAAATATCATATCTTAACAGCTGCTGTGACTAGGTAGTACCAGGTGAATATCACTGATGGAAGGCTAGGAGATCTGTGAAAAGATGAGTTACTGAAATTTGTCTATGTTGTTGATAAGTGGGAGAAATGAGTAAAATTAAGAGCCTAATGTATATGATCTTAAAGCTGTTGTAAGTGCTCTTTTCCTCTGCAACACCGTCAGTTTCATGATTGGTTGGGTGATAGTTTATGAAGTCTCTTTGAACGGTGACCTGCTAGAGCAGAGTACACACGCTCTCTGTGCCGTGTGCGCTCTTCTGCTGCCTCATCGTTGTCATGCTCTGTGCTGGAGACACGGTTGAAGCCCCACAGCTAATTAACAGCAGTGTATTTTTAGCTGCATCGCTTCTGAGTAAGTGAGTAGTTCAGCATTTCTGAAGTGTTTCCTTAGCCAGCTTATGGAGATCTAAAGTTAGATATAAAATCTTACAGACCAAGGGATTTTTGCAGTTTGTGAAACCAGATAATTTTATCCATTAGAGTCAGGCTTTTAAAGTAGTGGACTGGTGGGCATTTTAATGTTGAATGTATTTTATTCTGATTCCTAAACTACCTTCCTTGTTTTTTTTAATTTGGAATTCCAGATCCTCTCCTAAGAAGGTGGTCCTCTTACTTGCTCAGAGGCTATAAAATGTGGATATTTCTCTTCTAGCAAGCAAAACCCGTCGTTCATTTCCATGGAGCTGAATGAACAAAGATCTGTCCACTTCTGTTTGAATCATCTCACCAAACATTTGATTCACCAGATGACTTCCCCCACAGAAGTAGCCCACTGTTTTATCAAAACTCAAAAGCAGAGTAACAGAAATCAGCATTTGTTTTCCTGAAAAAAAGTCTTCTGTGCCAGCTCTTCATTCAGCTTTCTGCATTCTGTTTTAAAATGAAAAATAGTTTGTAATCAGATGCAAGTGGAACCTGGTGTTTTTTGCTGATATTTCCTTCTTAATTTTAGGAAGGTTAAGTACTTCGCTGTGTCAAATTGGAATTCCTAGCAGATAAAGTGTCTGCAGGCATTGCTGTGTCAGACTGACCTGATACATATGAAAAGTTGCAGCAGGAAAACCAGAATTCTGCTCTGACATGAGGAAGAAACTTACCAAACAACTAGGGGCATCTCGTACAGGTATTTTATAGTCCAGGTCCCAGGCTTAACTTTGTAGATAGGTGTCAATTCACATAAAGCAGCTAACGCACAAGAACAAATAGAGAATCACCTTGTCTTTACTGTGTATCCCAGTCTGTGATCAAAATGTGTATTTGCGTGTGTGAACCTCTGTAAGTGCAGGTTATGAAGAGCTTTCACCTGAAGAAGAAATTACTCTGCATCATTTCATTTTTAGCAAAGAAAAAGGAAGCTTGGAAGGCCTCTGGGCTAACAGGATAATGACTAGGTTTGCATTAAATCATTCCCTTCCTCAGACTTTCTATGAATCCTTAGCATCAAAAGGAATAAGACCATTCTACAGTAGAAGAGATGGGCAGAACATCTTTCTGTGTTATAGAAATTAACTTCTGATGGGATGGAAGAGACCAGAGCTGTAAAGTTGCGGTTTGTACACCTGGCTTCCTCAACACAATTTCAGCTTTTCCTACTGCTGATGAAATCTTGTTTTTTGATTCTTTCATGACCGAGAACTGAGAGGACTGTATGTCTCCTCCATCTAGGTAGAAATAGGCCCAAGAAAATGGAATGTTAGCCACGTAAGAAGGGTGAGTTGAGAGCAGAAATACTTAGTACAGTCCTTTTTCTGGCTCTTCTTATTCCTTCCCAAGCTAAGGCGCAATCTGGTTGTTCTTATGTTTACACAAGATTCTTTGTCTATGTAATTTGTGATTATATAGGATGTCTTCTGTCATTCTGAGATGGGAGCATATATTGTTTGTGTGCTCTCTGCTATGGGATTATCTGTAACAAGATTTTTGGCAAAAAATTACCAGAACTGGGATATGTATTATATTCCACCTCAAATCTGAAACTCTTCTTAGTGCACCTTATTCCAAGCTTGTGATTTAGAAAATGTGGCTTGCTAGCTTAAAATATGGGAGATACTAAAATGATTCGGGAAGTGTGCTAGATTTCTTGTTCTATTTTTCCTTTTAGAAAACTGTTGGAGAGAGCCAGACAGCCTGAAAATGGCTGAAAAAGCAAACAAATCCTTCTTAAATCTTGGTGATAGATTGCCAGGGCAGCATTCTAGTATCAAAAATGTGGTGGCATTTTATGGGACCAAGTTCCATAGTAGAGTGAGGACAAGTGTTGATGTTGATCCTAATCCTCCAAGTAAAGTCTGAGTTTAGACTTGTTTTGTAACAGTAGGATTTAATGACAGCTTTACCCATTTTTTGTTTCAATGAAGCAAGGAGCAGACACGTAAGCTTAAGAGTGGTGGGCCGGACACTGCATATCAAAGTAATGCCAACTTTAATGAGCAGAGAGGTGCTCTGAAATTGTGTGTAACATTGTGGTGAGCTGTGTGATAAGAGTTAACATTGAGCTTGATGAGGCAACCGTCAGTTTGGCCTGACTTTGCTGAATATGGTCTGAACTTTCTGGCATTGGAGGCAACTAGAAAAGCACACTTCGTTTTACGGCCTCCTTACGTTGAAGTCAATAGGATTTAATGGAGATGTCTGTAGAAGCAGGATCTATTTCTTGAGTGATGGAAAATACTGTCAATATCATAGGATTACCGTGGTTGGGAAGTATGTGGTATAAGAAATGTCTGATTTTAGATCTGGGAATTTTCTTCCTTCTGCCTGTACTTACCCCTCTGATGTTAGATGTAGCAGTTGTTTCTTGCATAGCTTGATGACAAAATACTTGGGGGACAGGAAGGTATTTTTGTTTTCTGTGGACATGTACAAAAATTGCAAATTTGCCTGACTAGAGAGCCAATAATCTAAGCTCCTTAATCTCAATATTTTGTAACCCAGCATTGTAACAAAAAAAGTAGAATTACTGATTTTTTTTTTTCTTGACTCCTCTTCATGACAGTTTAGCAGCATTAGTTTTCAAGTTTAATTTTAGAACATCAGGATTTTGTTAGGTTAAGGATCTGTGTCCTTCACAGAAATAATACTCCAATAGTGCATGCCCAGAAGACCCCCATTGTTGTACCTTCCTGGCCAGCACCTTTAAAGAACTGCTGTGTTTGGAAATGCTGCTTCATCTGACTCACTTTTTCTTGCTCCACTTTTTCTTTATGTTGGTTGGAAATCTTCCCATGTGAAAGATTATAAAAACAAGGGGCATGTGCAATAGCTCATATATATATATATACGTATATATATTTTAATACTTGTGGACAAAATGATGTTACAAGTTGTTTGAAAACAACAAAATCACCAATGTCTTCCATTTTGAGATGTGTATAGTTCCATAAGCATTAGTGCTTTGTAGCAAACTGTAGTGCCATGTTAGGACCAGTGCATGAGCCTAGTAGTATTTTTACAATTTCTGAGTGACAAATTTATTAGTAAACAGTGATGATAATGTAATTAACACTAGAAAGGATACAATAGAAATGTCACAAACATGGTCTAAACATGCAGTATCCTCCCTTTGACAATGGCAATGCTATCCCTAGAAATGAAACTCATTCACTTAACGGGCTTCATAGAATCATAGTTGACTTTTTGATATTTGTCTGTCTGTCTAACTGCAGTAGTAAGCTAGAATATGCAAGCATCCATAATTCTCATCTCTATCAGTGTGATTCTTTTCGTTTTAATCTTTGTCGGTATTTTCTTCCATTTGCAATTTTATTGAACCATTTATTACCCGTCCTGTGATATACTCAGAAAAGTATGAATATGCTAAGGAGTTTGTGTGCATTCTGTACACATCTCTTACCTTCAGATCATTTACAAAGTCTGTTGAATAATCTTTTCTTTTTTTCATATCTGACTATATGATTATTACAGCTAGCAAAACATTATCCTCATTGTGTGATAAGTTAATAGTTGCAAAATGTGATGTGCTAATTATGCGTAGAAGACTTTATCCATTATTGCAGGAATGGGGAACCTTTTTTGGCTGAAGTCCTATTGAATCTTAAAATAACCTTGGTGGATCCTGCATTTACATACATCTTAATAAGAGAGAATACAATAAGGTCAAAGGCTGTCAGAAAATTATGTTGCAGGCTGTATCTGTACAGCAGGCTGTCTCTAGCCAGTGGATCAGAGATTCCCCACCCCTGTATTATTGAGAATTCAATATCTTGTATTTTAGGTAACTTCCAGTTTTGCTTTCCAGCTCTAAGCTCAATTTTAATGATTTCTGTCTCTCCCTCTGCTTTTTTCAGAAGGAAAGTTTAGACCAGGGAAGTGAAATTGATGTAGCACTCAATGGGCAGCTTGGACTGGTTGAATAGGAGACTGGTATGATTCTCGAGATGTGCATTGCTCTGTGGATGGCATCCTCTGATTTCCTAGGAATAAGTCTTTTATTTGATGCCAGTGCTGCTCTTCACCCATTTCTCTTTTTCAGCTCTCAGCTTAGAGAGGATACTGCATCTTTTTTTCCTGAGACCTGCCTGTAAATGGCCATTAGGGGGCGGGAGGGAATGGGTAGCTTGGTTTTGTAATTTTGGTACGATATATCTATAAAGTAATTAATCAAGAAGCATGTACTTCCGTGCAATGACAGTAATCCAGGCAGAGTTAATGTATGTAACAGGGAAGATAAAACCCCAACAACACCAACCAAACAACCCTCTGCATCTAATAAATTTCTGAGAAAATTGGACAGGTGGGCCATTTACAGCAGAGCTCTGGGGGACCTGTGCTAAGAGTCAGGTTCAATTCTAAATGGACGTAGCTGTACCATTGAATAAAGTAGGTTAGTGCTTGGGAGAATCAATTGAAAAATACCTCTGAAACTGGAATGCAAAATAGCACAGTATGTAGGGGGAAGAATCCCTGATGCAAACAAAGCCATAAGATGATTTAATAAGAAAATAGAACTTTAGTAGCAATAACTGTTTGCATGTGATAGTAAATAACTTGCATTAGCAAGACTGTACAGTAGAATAAGTGGGTAATAACCAAATAAGTTTGTGGCGCTCTGTGCTGCAGGGAGTTGTGTGAAGAGTCTTCCTGAGAAGAAGGGTGAATTCTTCTTATGTTCCTCTCATTGGAGGGAATTTGGCACTTGAATACTAAGTTAATGAACTTCATATATATATATTAAAAAAGAAAAATTAGCTTTGCCACATGTCTGAATCTGTCAGTGAGTGCTGGGGGAAGGGCAGACAGTTCTCTTTGAAAGGATAGCTGAAGTTTCCCTGTAATTTCTTTCTTTCTTTGTGGCCTAGCACTTGCTCTATTTCTCTGAGAAACTAAACTTTTCCAAATACTGTACTGTGAAGAGAACCTCATTCTAAAGTTAGAAGCTTTTGTGGTGGGAAGTACTTTCTGTTTTCTTTGTTTATAAAGACCAATCTGAGATAGTCTTTAAATGAAAAAAAAAGACATTAGAGAGCACTTGACACTCAAAACATTTGTACATGCCAAGCACAACTGTAGAATTCTAAAGATGTTACAGCAGAAAATAATGTCAGCTTTGCTAAACACTGTTTCAGACCATAATTGATTTCAGTTGATGCCTGAAGTTTTGCAGAGGAAAGGTACTGTGAAGCCTCTGGTAACACAAAGGGTTATTGATCTACACTTGTAGATCTGCATCTAACAAATTATTTGCTATCAAAGGGTTGCATAAAAGAGCCACAGGAGTTCTAAGTTGTTCCTAGTTGGCACTTTTCAGTGTAGATACCTCGTCTGTAGACACAGTATGGCCCAACATAAAGTAATATATTCTGAACAGAATTACTTGATACGAGGTTTAGATCAATCTGGCTGCATTTCTTCTGGAAAGCTGAAGTAATTTAGACTGTAAGCTTTCAGCTTAATGGAAGCTTCTTGTGTTTTTAAAGCATGGGGGTGAAGCAGTTTGGCCCTTCATAAATTGATAATGCAACTGTGAGAGCTGTGAGCATTTTTGCAGTATAAAGTAACAGGATAAGCGTGAGAATGTCTAAATTAAGTGTTGGCTAATATATAATATGCTTATGAAAACTAATTTATCTGACAGATTGTAATCAGCTTAAATTCCAACTATTGAATTTTTGATAAAATTGGAAGCTGGCCATAGGGGACCTTAATTTGATTGCTCTCTGATTACATTAGAGAAATTATGAATTTCCAGTGGTCTGTGATCACCAAGTACATTTACATAATAATGAAATTATCATGAAAACAGTCACGTTCATGCTTCAGAAGTATGAACTTTGTGGCTAAACAGAATTCTTCAAGGGTACATCCACTCAAAAAGGGAGGAGGAAATAAAGACTGATGTAGCCAGGCAAGCTATCTACATATACTTCCCAATTCAGGCTTTTAATAATGATCTGAATTCTGTGGCCTGCTAGACTAGGAGTTACTATTCACAGCAACAAAAGGAATCCCTTTGCCTTTCAGCTCTTGCACTGTGGCATGAGTTTTTCTTCAACCTCCTTGATTTAACAGCTTCTAAACCTAAGTGGAAGTGTCCGGTGCTACCACACTTGTGTGTGGTATATCAAAGGTATAATGACCAGTATGGACATGCCTCCTTTAGCAGTACTAAACCCAGATACAAATATATTCTGTTTGTATATCCAGTAGTGCTGCTGCAGAAGGTCTAGCCAGTACTTGTGTTGGGAATTGTACCTTCTGAAACTGAGGGTAATTGTCAAGTTTATGAGAAAAAAGAAAGTCTTGCAAAGACTTCTTGATAGTAAGTGAGAAGAAATTGTACTGAGCTTGAGGATACTGACACTTTACATGAGGATTACATTGTCAAGAACTGGCAGTCTGGTTTTTTTGGGGCAGAAAAGGAAAAAATACTGAAGGTAGAACAATTTTTGATGTAAAACAAATCTTAGAAATTACTGCTTCTTGCATCCTTAGGAAACTGGCTGGTCTTCCTCTGAAACTAATCCTGCTTGCTGATCAGGTACAAAGCTGCAGAATGACAGTTCAAGTTAGATTCCACTGGATTTCTTCACAGAATGATCCAGCATTTTGCCCCTGTAGCACTTTGACTGGCACACAGAAGCCAACAGTTGAACCAGGGTGTCTTGTTCAACAGTGCAGAATACTAACCATGGATTCTGGTGTCTGCTCCCTTTCAGCCTCTACACTTCCTCCTGCATTTTAGAGAAAGTGTCAGTGTTAATGATGTCAGCAGAGCATGTTTCTGTCTCTGAGCCTATGTACCAGGTTATAGTTTAGACAAATTCCCAAGACTTTACCCCATCTAAAGTTAAAGATAGAAGGTAACTTTCTGTTCAGTGTATCCTATGTAAATCCTGTCTGCTTCTCTCCACTTCGCCTCCAAATGAGTGTGTTTGCAGGTCAAATAAAAGGCAGGTAGTTTGTAATGCCATAGGCATGAAGAACTGCATGGAGAAACTGAAGGAAAGCAGCACAGGCCCACAAACCAAATCTTAGAGCTAGTATTCTAATTATGCATGATTCAAAATGTCTAGTGTAATGTAGTTATTACCAGTAAACTGAGATATGCATTTATACATAATGAAGCAATAGGAATTGATATACCAATAGCTTGAACTTCCTGCTTTGATTCTCAAATTTCGGGTTTTTTTTTTTTTTAGAGAATGTGCTGCCTCTGTAGAGAAGGGGGCAGAATGTATAGATAGGGACAGAAGCATGGCACCAAAACTGTAAATCAGGAACCGGGATCAGCAGAACTCGCCTTTATAACCTCTTGTCTGGTCCATATCACTGTCCTGAGCATGTAAAAAGCAGGGCATGAATTAAGCATGTTCAGAGGCGAGATGAGGTTTCTCAGCTGCTGCAGCTGTAGCAAGGAAAAGGGTGCAGAGTTTCTTACACAGTGCAGGGGGAGTGACTGGTGGGAAAGAAAAAAACCAAACCCACAAAAAAACCACCCCAAAACACAAGCCAACAAACAAGTAACAGAAACCACAGACTCAAATCAAATTGAGTGCAGTATTTGCCAGACAGTAGGTAATAAGCTTGAGTGTGGTGAGAGAAATTATTTGGAGAATACTGAAATTAATAAGCACAGTACATATTTTTCAGGTGTTGAATAGCTTTTTAATAGATAGTATTTTCAGGTAACTCTAGCCACATAGGCAGCTGTACTGAAGCATACTGGTACCAGCCAGCAATAATGGCATCTGCAGGAATGAACCTGAAAATACTGGTAAATCTTGTATATTTTTTAAGTTCTTTAAAGAGATTTTTAAAAACAGAAAATGAGATTTGATCACTGAAGGTCTTTATCTTCTGCAACAGAGGTTGCAATTGTCTTTTTTTCTTTATTTCACTTACTAAATAAAAGGGAATTTGGGTGCCATCTTTCTGTAAACTTAGTGTGTTCTCTGTAATTCAAGTCTATTAGTGGATTATGCAGTCAATTTCTGCTGGCAGTTTGAAAAGAAGGGAATGTGTGGCATAGCCTACATCACTAATACTTTTCCAAGTTTAAAGTTGTAATTAAACATGTAGAATACTGGCTTATTATTGCAGAATTCCATACTTGTAACTTAGCTTAATTTTGTAAGTGGGCTTAACTTGTGCAGAACGCTTCGCCAGGTACAGAGGCTCAGTCCTCTCTCTTAATTAGAAAGAAGTGTCTTGGAGGAAGAAAACGTGTGTCAAGTTAACTCCTGTTCATATTTCATAGCCAACCATTCATAAAGCACTGTGTTTTGGGTTTAGAATGGGAATTGTGGTTTTACCCATGAATGCTCTTTTTAGATATGTAAGGATTGCCAAATGAAGATAGGAATGATATAAGAGAAGATAACTATTCCATGGTATCACAAGTTAGACTGAATAAAAGTCTTTGAGCCAACTTCTTCAAGAAACAAGAAGATTTCTAAGACAGAGTTAGCCCGGTGGTTAACCATGGTCATTTTTAATTCTTTAGAACACTATGCATGGTTTTAAAGTCTGTTAAATTATTTTTTTGTAATGAGTAAGCCATTGTATCCTTTGTATTTCCCTTCAGTATAACCTGGGGAATAAGCTACTTCAGGATGTCAGTGAAGTTATTTTCCTTTTGAAAAATATAACAGCAAAAGGAGAAATATTAGGCATAAATTCCTAAAAAAACTACCTTAGTACTTGATAGGCTAAGGAATACTTATACTGAACTTCTGATAGCATTCTTGCATGGATTAGTGGAGGAAATTATTGGTGTGACTACAAACTCTGTACTCCCATTGCACACGTTTTACATGGTAACAGTGAAAGAATGTCTCCCTGCAAATCCTGATTTTTTCCAAAAGGCAGCTTGCTTTTATATCTATGCATCTTTGAGGATTTCAAGATAAGATTTTATTCTTTTGACACTGTAAAGAGGAACTGTTTAAAAATGAACCTGGAAACTCTGCACCTGTATACAAACTTTTTTAGCAATAAAGCAGCACAGGCTGAGAATGCACTAAAACTGGATGTGTCATCTGTTCAGAAAACAAATTAACCAAATTACTGTACATTCCACTGCACTTCTGAGGTATACTTGCTGTAGCTTTGTCAAAACTTAGCAACTCAAGCTGAATTTGTATAGGCTGGGTATCTGCTTTGGGGCCAGCTGTCCCAGCAGACTTCAGGCGCAAGAGCTTCTGACTTAGACAGCAGCTAAACAAAAATTGTTATTCCACTCATTCTAAGATGAATAACTTCAACTCCTTCAAGGGTTGTTTTAGAGGGTAGCAGAAACGCTCTGCTTCTTGTATTGATTGCCTAAAAGTAAAAAGGCCTCTCAGAAGACTGTTGTATGTATGTATTGTTTTGGTGACTGCACTTCTGAAAAATTTCTCCTGTGGTTGGCAGAGGTCCTTCCCATTTCAAAGATTACAGAAATCCAGATTAAAAATTTACCAGCTATTCTTCAGCACATACTAATTATTTATTTAAATTCATGCTGTGTAGTATAATTTGCAGAACCAATACTTTAATGCTTCATAACAAATGAGGACCCAAGCAAGATAAAGTGGTGCTTTTCTTTCTGCAAAATTAATCAAAGGAAAAGAAGTAGGCCTAAGACTCACAGAATATTCGCAGTGATTTAGACAATATGAATTTCTGAATTTCAGCTTTTATTTAAGAAGTTCCTTCCTCACAACTTTAAACGTAATACAAAAATGTAACTAACAGCTTTCTTTTTCTTTTAGGGCTCAACACTAATGAAGTAAAACAATTTAGCATTATTCATAGTATAGTCCTAAAATAGCAAGAAACAGTCTCAGTGTAGAAACTGGAATGAAAGGGCAAAAGAAAATAGTGCTATCAATTGCATTTCTTAGACTCATGCAACTACAACACAAGCACTAAGGAAGTACTACAAAGGTGGTATTAGAATTTGTGAGAGTCCCTCCTGTCCTTGCAGAATGACTGTTGATAACTCTGTAGTTTTGCTTACGACAATGAAGTGACACCATACAGAACTCCCAAACAGAAAGCAGCACGGTGAGCATTAGTAGCCTAAGTACCGGTTGCCCACCTAAAACCTCTGAGGTGCCTTACAGTGAGTTTTGTCCCCTCTGCTCCAAGCCCATTATGAGTTATTTTACAAGTAAGACAAAACAAAGAACTGGCAGCAGCAGCAATGAGGTCTGCAATGTGCTGGTCATACATATGGAAGGAGAAGGCAATTTGCATCACTGGACTTAAGCTGATCAAGTAAATAGATCTTCTCTAGACTACTACAGACAACTACTAAACTTTATAGAAAGTTGATTATCCCTTTAGGGAAAAACATTAGCCCTTTGGGTAGCAAAAGGGAGAGGAAAAGGGACATTAATCTTCCAAAAACAAGAATTAGGGGTAGTCTGTCCCAGTAACAAAGGGTAAGTAGTGCTTTCTTTTCTTTAAAATTATTTTCTAAATGTTTGGAAATCAGCAGAACCATTTTTCAACAGAGAGAAATGCCGATGAGCCACGTAGGTATTTTTTTCTGAAACATCCTAACTGGCCAATTGAAGGCAAATCATAACTTCAGGAAAGCAGTGCTTCCACAATTATGCAGAAGACTGTTCCTTGTTTCATAGTTAATGTTCCAGAAAGAAATGCTCCAGTCTGTTCAAGACAGTTTCTCACAGCCTTAGATGGCAGAATTTGACTCAGTCCTGTTCCTGGGGCTGCACTTCAGCAGGCTTGGCAGACACTTGGGATGCCCTTTGCCTGAAATTCAATACCTTGTGTTCTGCCTCTGTGGTGCCATCCAGACTCATGCTCTAAGAACACTGCAGCATCTGTGACATACTTGTCTGCTGCTTTTGCAGGCAACACACACAAGCAAATCTCAAAACTATTCAGGAGTCCATTTAGCAGTGGCTCACATCAGATGTGTAGCTGCCATTAAAACCAAGGCTGCCATTAACAATGTGTCATCTGTGTTAAAAGATAGGACAAGAGCTTTAGGACTCTTAAGAATGTTCAGTTTGTAATGGTGGCTCTTGAATATCATCACCTTGTTAAGTGTGTTTTGCATAGCTCCAGAAACCTGACTTCAGTATTTCAAAGGCTGGTTTTCCCCCTGAAGTCTCTAGAAAAACCAAAGTCACATTTACATAGCCTCAGAGAGTGACATGCTGCATGGGTGAGCTATTCAGTCTTCCAAGCATAACTTCCATATGTCAGATTCTCAGGTGTTCCCCTGAAGGGATGCACTTCATCATCAGTTCTTCCCACACACAGATAAAGTGACAGATCAATACTCAGACCTGGTCTGGTGCATTATTTCGTCATAATGACCAAACTCAGCAGAGATGCAGAAACAACTCCAGCAGTTCTTGAAAATGGGTGTTAGTTGGCATTAATTCTTGCATATCCTGATAGTAGGTCATCTGGATCTGTTGAAGAGTTTTGCCATTCTGTTACATAATTATTTTGTTGCATAATTATTTTATCCAGCTTCTTTGTCATTAATTCTATGCGATCACTTAAGTCCACAACCTTTTCTTTCACCTAGAAAAAAAGAGAAATTATGAGTATTAAAATTAGCAAACCAAGTCCTAACACTGGATCTTTGAATGACCTGCACCCCACTTTAAGTGGCTAAAGAGCAGCTCACTGTCAAGATGGGAAAATACAGAGGGGCTTGATCTCTATACTGCATGTTTAGTACTGACAAAACCAGCACCCAGATCAGAGGGCTGCACTATAAACTGGAGAGGGATGAATGTGTGCCAGTATCAGCCCTTCCAGAGACATAATGGAAATAACTAAGGAGATGGAGTTGCTGCAATTTTACTATGATGAATCTGATCTTTCCTAGTTAACTCAACTTTTCACACAGCCAGAGACCTTCTTTGACAATATGTGGACAAACTGTTTCACTGTTAGCTTAGGAATACATATGGACATTACGTCTCAAAAAGCAAAGGCCAGATGCTTGAGCTTGTTCTAGTCAACAAGCAAACTCTCTACAGTCACATAATTTGTGTTTGCAATGAAGTGCTGTCATATTTTTACTTCAATCATGTATTATTACTAAATTATGTCTTGACTTCAGAAGTTTTACCTGGATAAGATTTTTGCATCTTAGCCTCACTTGACCTGTAAAAACACTCTGATCTTACAGAAACTGGAAGATGACTTGGAAAAGGACAAAACTTAAGAAATGTCAAAGGCCCATTATAAGAGAAACTAAAAACTAACTCAATCCCCAAAAAAGGTAATGAACAAATTATGACATAAATACTGGATATGCTGGCTGTCTCTTACACACAATAACTTTATTTGAGCTAAGGCACAGGCAATTAACTAACATAACAACTAGTCAGGTTACAGATAAGAACGTTCAATTTGAACACCAAAACAGGAGGGAGATCCTAGAGTTGTCTCTGAAACTACAAACACTGCCAAGCTGTTTTGATCTTAGACAGACATAAAAATTTAACTCTTTAAAAATCCCTTTCAAATAAAAAAAATCTCTATTTTTAAATTCTTCAACAACGACAACACAAGTCATAGTACTTAGGCCAAGTCTGTATAAATGATTTTTGGTTTTTTTTTCTTTGCAAGGTATAGAGATAAAAGGATAACAAACTTTTGCCAAAATTTAGCTAGAACTGGGTATGTTCTGCAGTTTAGGGGTCTTAGAAAATGTTACACGTCTCATGCATTGAGTCAGTTATTGTCATATAAGACAGCATTTTCTCAATCTTAGGCACTTTAAATCCCCACGTTTATGTCAATGTTTTTGAATTAATGTCCAAAATTATCACCATTTTGAAACTATTTTCCATTATTGTGGAAATCTTACTTTCTGCATTTGTTCCTTAATGGTCACAGCTGGAAAATTCACCTTAGACGCTTCTATAATCATGTGGTTTTTTAAGAGGTAACTGAAAAACAAAAGAGGAAAGGGGAAAAAACCACAAGAAAAACAGTTAAAAAACCTATAGTTACATTATTTAGACAGGTGATTTAAGATGATTTTAAAGCAGATGCAAGGTTGTTGCCAAAAGTAATAATTATGAAAATATTCAAAACATAACAATGGTTTAACTCTGGAGTTAAGATCCTCTCATCACCAGCTGTAAGTAATTTACAGCTTCTACAGTCAAGTCCTCAACCTATCATGGAATCACTTTGATACCTTACGTTCACTAAATGAATCTGGAACTGAAGAGATTTCAGTATTGCACACAACTAAACCTGAAGTCTTACATTACACAAGGACACTCAAAAGGTGCAAGGCAAATCAAAGAGATTCATATCAACAAAATTTAGACATCAAGGATATTAAAATCCCCCACCAATGTGCTCAGACAAAAGTCTGAGCCAAAACCCACTTTTGTTAGCTGTAGGCTAGTTCTACAGTAACTTTAAAAGTACCTGTGAAGTCACTGACCACAGGAATGCAGTGTACTCACCATGTGATGCTGTCCTTGAAGAAAGAGAACAAGCCTCTGAGATATGCCAGGTCACTGCCAGAAGAATAAAGAATGAAGCCCACGGCCAAGCCACATGACCGACAGGATAATAAATAATAAGCACTAAAAGGAAAAAGGGAAGCGCTCTTATACAGAAGCTTTTGAAATCACAGATGCTGTGTATTTGTCAGAGGGCATCAAATCTTCAGTTCTATTGGGGCAAAATCCAAGGCTATAATAATGCTTTCACCTCAAAAAAGTAGTATGTACAAAAACAACATGACCATAAGAAACTGAGCATGTTGTGAAAGAAGTAATCTCTCTAGTAAGTGAAGTTGCTATTAAGGAAGAAAATATACATCTTAATATCACAGAATGGTTTAGACTGTTCTACTCAAACATGATTTAAGTAATAAAACAATGCATGTGCCAGGTGAAAATTCTTTCTAATAAAATAGATTATTGCCCCATGCAGAAAGAGGGGCAAGGAAAAAAGTAAAAAAAAAGAGCAAGTCTTATATTGAAAAGGTTCCCAGTCCTGACAGTTTGTAAAACAGCCTTTAAACATCATTTAAACAAGCTACTGGTTCTGTAAGCCCCTAGATGACATTTTACATTCTTCCCATTAGACTGAGTTACCAAACCTTGCTAACTATAGGTTCCTGAATAGGGCAGCACAAGTTTTTTATTTTCAGTATTAAGAAAAACCAACCAACCAAAAGCCACCCTTCCCCCCAATACCAAACCAAACCCAGAGATGTTTTAAGTAAGAGACCTTTTAGGGAAGGGAAGAAAGAGACCTACAACTTAAGCTGTCTTGTACTGCGTTGCTCGAATGTTTCTCTCTACCTACAGAGGTTAGAGCAGCAAAACTTTTGATTTCAAGTGAAAACTACATCCCTACAAAAGGTTTCTCCATCGGAAGTGTGAGACGGGCACAGAAGTCACTCGGGAGTTTGCCAAGCCCCTCAGAACCCCCGCGCACAAGCCGGAGGAGCTCCCGGCCTTGCCGGAGTCCGGCTTTGCCCCCACGATTTACCGGGGCGGCCACTCACGGCAGGCCCGATGCCAGAACTACGGAGCTACGCACCATCCCAGGAGGGCTCCCTCGAGGCCGACCAACAGCGAGTCCTGCCAGGTCACATCGCTAGTGACTTCTGAGGAGAAAGAGAGAGACACGCTGCAGCCGAGAGCCTCCGGACCAACCCCCGCCAGGCCGCCGCTGCCCGTCCCGAGGCCCGCGGGGGCAGCGGCGCGTCCTCAGCACCCGCCGGCCCGACGAGGCACTGACTGAAGCAGATGAGGACGCTAAGCCCCGGCGGCTCGTGCCCGCACAGCTGCAGCGAATCCCCCAGCACCGTCCAGCAGCCCCGGCAGTGGAACACGGCGCACTCCTCCGGCAGCGGACCCTGCTGCCGCGGCGGCGACGCCGGCGCCGCTGCCAGGGGTAAAGAAGACGATCGCGGCGGCGGCGACAGGGGCGGCGGCGGGGGCGCCGACAGCGGCGCCGACAGCGAGACCCAGGCGGTAGCGGCGGGGGCGGACGGCCGCTCCAACACAATGGCCCCGGCGGACCGCTGGTCCTGGAACTCCTGTTGCAGCATCCGCCGCACCGCCATCTCCTCCCGCCAAGCGTTCGGGCGCGGGGCCCGCCCCTAAGCCTCGCGATTGGAGCACGGTTCGCACGTCTGCGTTGCCATTGGTCAGCGGGCGCATCAATCCTGGCCGCCTGCGGCTATTGGGCAGCGGGCCGCACCGCGCGCGCCTTTTTCTGCCGGGAACGCCTCATCGCGCTTGAAAATAAGCACGCGCGGCGAGCCGCGTCGCCATTGGCGGTTTCAGCGCCCCGCCCGCTTCTGCCACGCCTCCTTATCTGGTCCAGCCAGTGGGCTGGTGCGGCGGGCCAGTTCGAACGGCGGGGGCGGTACGAGCGGTGTCGGTTGGCGCGCGGCAGACAGGGTCGGACGGACGGACGGACGGACGGACGGACGGAGTTGCTGTCATGGCACTTGCTTCGCTGCAGCCCCTGGAGGCGCTGAAATACGCCGAGCTCCAGCGCATCGCTAAGGCCGCCGGGCTGAGGGCAAACCTTCGGGTGAGGTGGGGGCGGCTGTGAGGGAGCGCTGTCCGCGAAGCTCCCGTTCTGGGGTGTCCCCATGCCTGGTAGTGAGAACGCGTCCCCAGCCTCCCGGAGCACACCTTCTCGGCTCTGGAGCGGCGCTGGCAGCGGCACCGCCCGCGCGGTGCGGCGGTGGCTTCGCGCTGGGGCGCCCCGGGGGCTGGGCTGCCGTCCGGGATGCGGGCAAGCACTCAGGGAGGGGGAGAGCGGGGCTCCGGTGTCCCCCGGCATCGCGAAGGACAGGCTGCCCCCTCCTCTGCTGAGCTGGCTGTTCACCCATGCCAGTGTCCCCGCGCTGTTCGCACCCAGTGCAAGTAGTTGTGTTTGTTTGGCTTGGTTTGTTTTGTTTTGTTTGGGTTTTTTTTCACGACTCGAAGTGGGAGGAACAGTGACCACAGGGTACCGTAAGGGACGAGAGGGCGCGTTTGGCCATCGCGGTTGAGGGCGAGAAGTTTAAGGAGGCCCCAGGGTCCCGGCTGGAGCTGCAGGTGCGTGTGAGGCACGGCCGGGCCCCTCCTGGCAGGCGCTGCCAGCAATGGATGGCAGGAGTCATAAAGCCTTAAAAGAAAGATCCACGGCTTGGATGGACAAGGCGGCTCCCTGTCCTCACAGGACCAAGAGTTTTTCTGGGAATGTTAGTTTTGGAGTAGTTTGATTGTTTTTATGCTGACCTTTCCACTGAGGTGTTTAAGAGTCTTTCATAGCCTAAATTATCAATGGTGTGTTTTCATTGTTATTTTATTACTATTACTGCTGAATGGATGCGAGGGATGAAAAGAACGCTTTGTATGCAGCATGGGCAAGATAGAAGCAATTACAGAAATTTGATATAATTTTAATTCAAGTTCAGCTGCGCTGTGGGGCTTAAAACAGTTTGTCTCCTTCCTTGAACAATTAACCTCCTGGAAAATAGACAGATCAGGAGAAACCTAGTCAAGGAAATTTGCCTTTGTGCCTCTGTAGAGAGTATGCTACCTATTTATCTGTGGCCTGGGGCACTTTCTCTAATTGACTGACTCAAACACATCCTAGGTATGCCTTCTTCTGTTGGATTCAGGAAATATCCTGCTTTTTTGTTGGATCAGGTTATAGGATGTGGGTTGGGTTTATGCAGCTCTTCAGTGACCTAATGGACTGTTTGGTTCATGTGTTCTTTTGATTTCTCTTCAGGCAGACAAATTATTGGAATCATTGAAGCAACACTTTGAAGCGACAAAAGAAGAAAGTGAAAATATGGTAACAGATAATAAATCAGCCATTGCTTTTAAAAAATGTAAACCTTAATTTGAAACCCATAGAGCGGGGCACGTCCTGAAGGGTGATTTTGACCATAATGAGAACTGTAATAGAAATACCTTTTCCTTCTTAGTTCCCTTAGTTTAAAGTACATATATACTGATAGAAATAGATACGCTAATGTTAGTTTTGAAGCAGCATCTATGACTGAAAGATGATTTCCTTTCAGCTGCCAAAATTAACAATGTGTTTTTCAGCATCGGTACAAAACTATTCTCTGTGAACAATAACATTTAATTTCCACTGAGCAAATCTTAATTCTTGCTTGTTTGGCTCCAGACACTATTAAGTACCAAACGTAAAAATATTTTATTCATTTTGCATGCCTAAATGAAGGGTACTAGGTACTAACTGGAAAGCGTTTTGTATCTGCTACAATTTACTTCCACTATAATGAAAGCAATACAGATGTGCTGCTTCCTTTATTTGCCTCTTAGTGTATTGTTTTCCTAACTTATTTTAGAATTTTCTGTAAGATGAATTATTTTGTTGAGTGTGGCAATGCTTTTGAAGTTTTTGATTAAGAGTAATTTGTTATCTGCTTTTTCTAAAATACATCTCCCTTTAAGTGCATCCCTTAACAATCCTGTTTAAATGTTTGAGGAACTGGTGTAAGCCTTGTCAGCTTTTTTAAAATTTTCATGAGCAGGAGAGGAGCCCTGTATTTACTGGTGAAGAGTATTCCACAAATGTACAAATATGAGAGGGTCATGGCATCACGCAAGTTAGATTTCAAATATAAAATACTAGGCTTTTATAATCTTATTAAAATGAAATATGATAAACTAATCATAGCAATTGTATTTAAAGTCTCCAAACAATGAGCTTTGATGCTTAGGGGAATCTAGATAGTGCTAGTTTCTTGAATACTATGCTGCTATGTGGCATGCTACTGTTTATCCTCTGTGTAAAATACTTTTCTAAATAATAAAATTGAAACTGTCCCTGGAGTATTTAATTTATATTTGTGTCAGATACCTTCCAGTTATAGTATTTTTCTGCTACAGGGTCCTGTAAAATGTACATCTGCTTCCATTAAATTGGATCAACTGAGCAATCAGGAGGAAATTAATTTTGATTCAGTGTGTTTTATTACAAAAAGACGTGGTAAGGATAACAAAATAACCACAAAAAAGAGGAATTCCCATGAGGAAACTAGTACCAATGAAGAAAACCCAGTGCTTTCTGATGAGAAAAAGGTGATCTGCATTTCATGCTTTTGTGTTCTGACTGTCCTCCCTTCCTCTGAGCATAATTTAAGCACACTTAATTTCTTTTCAATCACAATTTATAGATGGTATATGTTTATACATGTGTTCATGTGTGTATAGACACATAAAAATTCATATGCAAGCATTCTGGTCTTTTTTCTCTTTTGTAGCACTGACTTTTATCTATTTATGCGCTGTCCCATAATAAACAGACATTACTTGCTAGTCATTGCTTCAAGAAAATAAATTCCTCTAAGAAATATAAAATTGCAAACACATCTGAGTGTAAGACTGCTTTCACTACTTCATTGTAGTATTCTGAATCTTAGGCTAGTTTCAGAATTTATCTAAAATAAGACTGTTCTCTGCATTTTTGATACAGAAAAAAATATCCGAAGTTGCACCATTGCCTAAACCTCATAATTTTTTTTTTTGTGAGAATTGTGTGACTTAGGCAGAGAAAGTTCCAAGGTGAGATGGAGGTTGATTTTTT